>BGPR01037612.1:0-15068 GCA_013235015.1 Araneus ventricosus | reverse complement strand
GTCGTATAAAGTCGGTTGGTTATCGGTGGCTTATTTGGACTATTGTCGGTTCCCACGCCACATTTTAGAGTCGGTTACAGAGTTTCAAGCGGTATATTATGTTCGTTTGCAAATGTAAAATGATACCCGATAAATAACTGAGTAATTTAAGGGCACTGGCTTAAACCGAAGTAAATGCTGGCGTAGATTTGACCAATACTTAGCTGGAGAAAGTTTTCAAATATTTCTTTCAGATTCTTTAATTGTTGTAAGTTGTAAATGCTGGCATAGGTTTGACAGATGCTTAGTTGGAGAAAGTTTTCAAATATTTCTTTCAGATTCTTTAACATTTACAAAGAAAAACAGTTCAGAAAGTAATTGGATTCGCAAATTTCGTATGACTTTAGACGCTTTTCATTCATCATTATAAGTCGCTTCATTCTCTAATTTATTTTACAATTCCGAAGTCTCAACAAAATACTTCGAAGCTATCTGTACTTGTTCATTTTTACAATTTAAGAAGGATTTAACAGCAATCCTTGCAATAGGAGCACCTCGTGTTTAAGCCCAGGCTTCTGATCACCTCGTGTTTTTTTCCACACAGCGCAATTTTTTTTTTCTCTTTAATTTTCCACAGAAAGTTGATTAAGTCTACATAATAAAGTTTAAGAAAAGCAGGTAAAATAGTTGGCACAGTTAATTTTGAGCTTAACTTTAAATTTAAATTAATTTATAAAACTCATTATCTAATTAATTAAGAATTCTTTACGAACATTTTTCTTTAAGTCCAAAAATTTGTGATCAATTATTAAATTTCTCAGAAACAATTGGAATTGGTAGGGAGCCAAATATGAATCACTGCGCAATTTGGGGAAAATTATGCATCCATTAATTATTCAAATTTTCGGAGAACCATATAACACATAATAGAATGAAAAAAACTCAACTCTCAAAACATCGTTTTAAAGTATCGCCTTTTTTCCGTACAACATTTTAAATCTGCAGTTAAAAATTAAAGGAAAAATTACAATGCAGTGAAATTCTTGAAACCTTTCTTTTAAAAATAAAAGAGTAAAAAGATTTTCGAAACAAAAATACAGGATACTGTTTAAAAAATTGAAGTAAATCTTCCGACGCGGCAAATATTTACGATATTTTGTGACAACACAACACAATGTTGAAAAAATGATTCTTAAACATTTTGATAATGTATTAAAAGTAAATACGCTTTAACATTTTAAAAATATACGAATAAAATAAGTATATTTTAAAATAAAAAAATGTAGAATATGTTGTTTCTCAACAATATATTAATTTTTCGTGAAAACTCGACTCATAAAATATTTCAAGATATAATTTATTTTTATGATTTTCTAATTCATACAAAGGCTCCACTTTGTGCAATGCAATACTTTGTGTTGTATTTTATCATGCATCACATGGTTTGCTTTTAATAGCACCATTTTCGTACAATGTATTCTTCACCATTATCTGCATTACCATATCATTTCCTCTCCTCTCAGCCCTCATAAATTACATCTCTTATGAATATCTAAGCAGACTCTTAAAATAAGATCTATTAAAACTGCGTTGAAAATTAACTTCAAATAAAAACCTCCCACACAAAGAGAGAGATGAAAATAATTCAAAAAAAAATCAACAAATCAAGTAAGCACAGCGTACAACGGGAAAGATAGAAACTTACAATATTTGTATCTCCACAAAAAAAATAACAATGAGAAAAGAAAATAGTAATGTTTTAGCCAAGAGGGATAAAAAATAAAATAAAAACCAAAAACCTACTCAAGAAAACAAATAAACAAACACAACTCTCTATTACTGACTCTGACCATCTCAGTCCTCCCTTCCTCCTCCCCCCACTCCCCAAAGTTCCACACCATCTCCAAAGAGGGGAGGGGAGGAGCAATCTCCACAAACCGCTGTGTGTTTTGATAAATGGTCTCGGCCTGTTGTTTTGTGACGGTGATAACATCCCCCCTTTGATAGGAAGAAATGAGGTTTAGGGTAGGGGGGGGGGAGGAGAGTTAGTGTTGATAAAAGATAAATAAAGGATCAACCCTCTTCACGTCTCAACCGCTGCGATTAGTGCTAAATAAATATCAACCTCAAGTGCTCTGTATCAACTGAGGAGCAAATTTTCGCGGCTATACAATGCGATGGAGGCGATTGCCATCCTAAAGATGCTTTCTGCGAGCTGATTTGGTCGCGCTTTTTGCTTGTTGAAGATTCCGGTATGCAGTCCACCCCTGCACTTATGTTAAGGTTCTCCCCGTGATTTTGAGGGCCGTTATCGTGTAAATCAATCCGACCGTGAAAAAGAATCACGCTCTCAAAGGTGAGGTTAAAATACTCTTGGTAAAAGTGCGAGATAGACACTGGTTGTGCATCGAGTTAACTGAATTTTGTTGCTATGTAATATTGCGGTTAGCTGTGTGTACTTTGATGGGATTTAAAAAGACTTACAACTGTCTAACATTCTTTTACGCATGTAGCTCATAGAAGAATTAAATGCATTTTTATTCATGAAAGGTTACTAAAGTATCGTAGTGGTGTAGTATTAGATGTTTATAGAATTAAAGAATTTTTTCAAAGGATTATTGTATTAAGTTGGTTTAATACTTTGAAGGAATGAAGTAAACACCAGAAACCATCTGAATTTTTAAAAATATAAATTCCACTCAATTTATAAAAATATAACTTATATTTACTTTGCAATACAGTACAAGTAGTTTCTAATTACCTTAAATTAAAAACCAAATGACCTAAAGAAACTTACGGATTTCACAATTATGTGCAAGCCTACAGCATATCCGCCAGAAGAAAATTGAATGATTATCATAAGATAGTTATGGAACTCTATAAGTCTTCAGTCTTATTTTCTATCATTCAACGAAAATGCTAGATAAACATAGGCAGGAAAAAACATAGAATAAAGAAAGGGAAAAGAGAAGAGTTACACCAAATGACCTATATTTTCGCGTTAAACAGTTACTTAAAATATTTACGTAAAGTATTCATAATTTTTTTTCACCCACTGTATCGTGGATTTAGTATGCAGTGGTGTATTCACAGTAGGGTAAGTGACAGTATAGATGCCCCCGGCGCGAGTCTTGTGGCGCCATGGAGATAAAAACATTAATGTGTTTTATGCCATTTTTTGAGCCAAATATGATGAAAGGGCGAAAAATTTATACTAAGTTCCAGGCGCCACTTACCCTAGCTATGCCACTGTTAGTATGCATCAATTTTTAAGC
Organism: Araneus ventricosus; assembly: GCA_013235015.1. NCBI lineage: Eukaryota > Metazoa > Arthropoda > Arachnida > Araneae > Araneidae > Araneus > Araneus ventricosus. The sequence goes on along the minus strand of BGPR01037612.1, from coordinate 11,814 downwards.
AGCAAAATAAAGGTCTTATTTCACCTGAATTGTTTATTAAATTGTATTCCTGTTAGTAAACAATCCTTACGTCTAATAAAGTTACATAGATTTTTTATCCCCCCTGCTTTTTTAAATGTAAAAATTTTAGTTTTGATCCTCTATAATAAAAGGAAGGTGGGAATCCCTACTATCGTGCTATCTAATATTTATTTACTCTCGTATTTCTACATATTCCGAGGGGTTGATTTTAGTATTTCAAAAATATTATTTGCAATAAATTTGTTTCCCTCTGCAATTAGAAGACACTACACGTATTGTCTCAGTTATAGATGACAGAAATAAATGAAGCATTTTCTAATGGTTAACCTTATAGTTATATAACTCCAATTTAAGAAACAATTACACTTCAGAAATTTTGCAAAAACATTAGCTTGAACCGATGGTTTCCTTCTTCGCTATTTGTATATTTTAACAATATGTAAATCTTAGCTCAGATCAAATAATTTATCTCAAACTTTTGAGCATTAAATGCATACTTTTTTCCCTCTCTCCCATTTCGCTGGAAACCACTTTACTTATTCTCACGATTGCACATGATGAATAATTAAAATCTTTATAGATAATACTTGGCTTATCTTAAAGTACAACTATGCAGTGATGAAACGCTCTAGATATTTCGCAAAATCTTTATCCCTTACCGACGGCTTTCTTTTACGGTATTTAAATTTGTACCTTTTCATAATGTACAAATCGCCTTACAAAACTGAAACTGAAAGCTTTACAATTCTGTTTATCCTTTCATCTGCACCAGATGGGCATTTAGAACATTTCTACACCATTCTTGGTTTACCTTAAGGTAGAACTGTTCTTTACGAAACTAGTCAGAAATTCTTCAAGCGCATTATCTCTAACCAACAGATTTCGTCCATGCTATTTATTTACCTTCACACAATGAACGGATTTTCTTACAAAGCTCAAATTACTTATCTCAAAGTTTTGTGAATCGTCTGCATATTTCTTGCATCGTTCCACAGTGATTAGTCACTCAGGGAGGGCGCCAGAGGTACTCTGCAACCATCCACCCCGCATTGTTGAGCAAACATTCCTGCCATCATCCTTTTCTCCTGCCAGGGTCTGTATGCGAACGGACAGACATCCCTGACATTTGTCGCCGCTCTTGCAACCTACCAAGACAATCCTCTTACCCTCTTGGCGCCACCATCCGTTTTAAGTGCTATCGTTTTAGGGCCAAATTTTACCGTTCAGGTCCCACCTCCCCCTATAAGCCTGTCTCCCCTTTCTTTTCAGAGAGCTTCCTGGGGAGGTTTTTCGCTAGAATCCGAAAGACGCCTTGGCGAACCCACCTTGGCACAAAAGGAAATGCTTTTAACCTGGTGACAGGTATTTCGCAAATTGGTTAGTAGATTTGTTCTGAGGTTTCCGATGAATGGACAAGAAAAGAATTCCTTCGTTATTTATATTTACTTTTAAAACCAGGGCCATATTTACACATTTCTACGCGCTAGATCAAAGTATATTCTACGTCCCTCTCAGAAAAGTTAATATATAATTTTAAATTTAATATACAATAGTTTATTTTTGAAATATATAAGCACTTAATAACAATATTTATAATCTAAACCACACTAATGTTTTTTCATGCAAAATTACACTACTTATGAAATAACAGAACATAAACACTTACAAAAACACTCCACCAAATTTCTTGAAATACCTACTAAAAATACCTACTTTGAAATACCTACTAGAACTCCTTCGTTCGCGCTTTTGTCCATAAATAGTATTGAAGGGTCGCTGAAGAGGACAGATGTTATTAAATCTACTTCAATGGAAAGATGTGCAAATGCAAGAGACGATGAGAGTTACAGAAGAAGAAAAATGTAGCGCTCAATATATTTAAAGTAACGAATCTAAATTTAGAAACCTCATTTTATATGGCATTTTCAAAATAATTCGGAAAAATTTATAAATATTTTGTTTTTATTTCTTCTGTATATGCATCCCCTAATGGCTACGCCCTATGCCATGGCCTAGTACCTTCTCGTACCGATCGAATTTGGTTGAATTGCAGAAATGTTATCTTGTGTTGGATTGTTTGCTTCAAAATAACACAAATGCTTAGATTAGGTAACCTTGTTATCTGTATTGAACCTAACCATACAATAAAATATTTGTTTGGTTTTCTTTAACTATTCACGAGTTTTCTGTTACGAATTTTGCCTCGCTGCATGCTTCTTCGACGAGATAGGCAACGATATGCTGAAGTGTAATCTTAGTTAGTTTGCATATTGCAAAGTAACCTGAATTTTAAGTTTATGTAACCTTATCTGCAAAGCCGTGTAATGCGAGGTTTACCTCTACTTACCGCTAAAAGTTCGCAAGAATTGTTCAGTTTATTATTCTGAATGATTTTTCTGAATAAAGTGCAACTCAAAGTTCCCCATTTAAATGCTTCTCGAATGCATCTATAGCCGATTTAATTTTCCTCATGGATTGGCATGAAAAATAAAAGAATAAAACTAAATTAAATGAAATAATCAATACATCTATTATCCCATGAACCTTTGAAATAGTGCTACTAAATTTTAAATTCTATGCATGCTTTAAAAAAATGTGGATAACAGTTCCATGCCTATATAATTACTAACAATAACAACGATTGCATGTGGTATATTGTTTCGAAGGAATTAAAATTTCGAAGGAATTTTTCCGCAATTGAAATTTACAGAGTACTATTTTCTGACTTGCTGTTCCTCTATAACGGAAAATAATAAGTTTAACTACATTTTAGAGCTTTTTTTTAATTTTTCAAAGCGATTTTTTTGTGTTTTAACTCTATTTACAGTTTGCGCTTAAAGAAAAGATAAAGCCTAATTAAATTAGCTCTAAAATTTTATCAAATGCATTCAAGTGATGTTCAAAAACTAGTTGTAATATTCTCCGCGCTAGATTCCCGTAAAAGTTTCCTTAAAAATAAAATAAAGAGCATTGAATTGTTTTCAAAACTTTTTGGGAGTTCTATTTTTATCAGTTTTTTAAAAATTTCTTTCCTCTTCTCCTCACGATCTAACTATCAACGACAATGATTTGGCATTTTTGGATTCATTTTCTTGTTTGTGTTCGAAGAACTCTAAGTACTTTACTCACAACAAAATCGAGTATTTTTTTTAATTAAAAGACAGTTCCAATTCATTAAAAAAATTAATTTCTTTTTTTGACATATGTCAGCATATACATTAAGTTCTCCTCGCGTTTTCTGTTGATTAAAAATGTCATATCCAAGCGCTGTTATTTTAATTCAATCTCACGACAAGTTTGTTTATTTTCACTCATTAGTCAACAGAATATTTATCATGAAAACTGGTACCTCTCATATACTCAGCAGAGACAAATAATTAGACTTAAAAATAATTATTAGTTCATGTTACGGATCGTGGAATTTTTTTAAAAAAATTATGTATTCATTGCAACATGACTGTATTTGCGGTAGCAAAAAAAGGAAGGCTTTTGTGCCGATAAATAGTAAACCAAGCCAATTTTAATTTTTATTTTTTATAGCTGAAAAATTTGCCGCGATGCGGAGAGGCCTAATCAACTTTGCTATCAGACAAATTAATAACGATAATGATAATGTGTGGGCTTAGTATTATTTTTGTGTCCTGAAATTAATGATGCATTTTCAAACTTCAAAACAGTTATTCAAAGGATAATTACTATAATGATGTTTCTGAAGTTGAATCTATCTAAAAACCCAAAGTCATCCAAAGTTGTTTGTATTTCTAAATTGCTTTAATTGTAAATTTATTTAAATATTGTTTTTATTATCTACTTTTTTTTTATACCCCGAAAACGAATGATATAATTCCATGAACGTGTGATTTCAAACCTCAAAACGGTAAATGAAATCAAAACTCTTGAGTTATTGCTTCAAACGTTGGCGTATTCAAACCATGCAAAAAAAATTGAACCGTTTCCCTTGATTTCGTATCGACACTGCTCTTTTGTTTATTTTGTTTCAACCAATGATTTTTCCAGTGAAGAAACGCGCACATTATTTTTAAAGTTATGACCTGATTTTTAAAGTTATTTCAGAATGGCAATTGTATTGTAAATTATTTTGAAATCTCGTGGCAAACATTCTTTTCATTCCTTTTCATTTTAATTATTACAAAGAAAGTTTTGATATTGCATCTTAACCTTCAAATTAGAGCTACTATATGAGAAAAGTTGATTTTGAAATGCCTCTTTCATTGAAATTTAAATCATTTTTTCCTTAATAATCTATATTACCTGTTCAGAAACTAATATACTTTAGCTTCATATTAAAAAGAATGACCGAAATATAAGAACAGATCACCGTGTTTATATTTTAAGATAATTCTAATAATGATAAATATGCACAAAAAATAAATAAATCCTTATTAGAAATAGGAAAAAAAACCCTTAGCAGCTTTAATACATGAAAGTACAAAAATAAATAAATAAATACAGTCGATACTCGTTATAACGACCACACATTATAAAGACCATTCCATTATAACGACCAGTGATAAAATCCCCAACTGTGCTTCCCTATGCACTATGTTATTTTACTTCCGGTATAACGACCGCCCAGTGTCGTCTAATCCCAATACAACGTCCGAATTCAACGGACACTCTTCCCGGTATTTTTCCGAAAAGAACATGTTTCTAAACGTAAATTACCTTGTTTATTGTATTGCCAAGCTTCGTAGATCTAGAGTTTTCAGCGTTACAGTTCAACTTTGACAGGGGAGAATTGCCACTCACCACAGCTCGGAAATTAGAATAGCCTAGAATAAAAAATGTTTCAAGTGCTATTGAGACTTGAAAATGTTTTTTTGAAAGGCAGAACATCATTTATCATCTTTAACTGAAATGGAAAATTATGATTTGTAAAAATCACATATGCAGAAAAGACAAACAACGATTTCTGATTTTTTCTTCAGAAAATAAATTTTTTGTAAGTACATAACGCCCTTATTTTCTACTTTAAAATCTGTTTTAGAAATATATTTTTAATTGATAAAATTTTATTTTTAATACCAATGATAAAAAATAATTTCAGTATTTAGTTGGAATCTCTTTAAAAATCGCCTATTTATACGGTACTGCTAAGCGTGCATGTGTACATTTTTAAAAAAATTATATCCACTATAGCGACCACTCGTTATAAAGACCTTTTGCTTTGGGACGCATAGGGTCGTTATAACGAGCGTCGACTGCATATAAAAATTAAAAAAACTGACAATGGAGAAAAATCCATTTGAAGTTCAATTTATGAATATATTATATTTGCCATAGTAAATAAAAAAAAACGTAATTAATTTCTTAAATATTAGAGATACGATAGGTTTTTATTTTTGTTATGATGAATAGAAGGGTAAGAGCGACAAAATTAGAGAATTAAACAAAATTCATTATTTTTTTCAATTTTGGGGTACCATACCCCCTAAATCGCTGTCATTACTCCTTTCCCGTGCATGGGTTTTTGCAGCCACAAGTGTGGGAAGGACACAACGGCCGTCTTGGCGAGTGGATGAATGAGCTTGACTGTATGTATAGTACGGGAAGCGAATTCTTCCGGAAACTTTCCGTCTTTACTCACCTGTTCGTCGCCGATGACTCTTCGCAGAAAATTCTTCCGCCCCCTGCGTCCACACCACCCCGGCCGTTTTTCGCCTCCTGGAACTCGGGAATACACAGAACAAGTGTCAAGCGTCTGGAGGCTTATTATTCAGAGCTACTCTGTTCTGAAATTCAGTATATATTGATTATTCAGTGCTAGATGATGGTAGTCGACTTTCAATAGAAAAATCAGCATTTTACTTAGATTTAGCATTGAACATGGTACAAATATAAATTAAACAAATACTTTTTAATATGCATTTAGTTCTGGATATTTTGAGAATAACATATTATCTATATATCTGGTTTGTGGTAAAAACATGGATATAATTTATTTTACCAGCCATACTATAGCACAGAATAATCCCAAGCAGAATTCATTACCCATTGCATAGAACTGAAATTCAGCATTCCTGTTTGTTCAGTTTAAATTATCGTATAATTTAGACCGAATCGCATAATTTAGACCGAATCGCATAATTTAGACCGAATCGCATAATTTGGACTGAATCACATAATTCAGACTGAATATGCATATTTTAGACCCTTAGCATGAAGAATAGTGTTTAGCTTAGTTTACTTATTGAACAGAGTGTAATTAACAATTAAAAATTGTATTTTAATATGCGCCTGGTTATAAATTCAGATTTTCAAGAAGTTAGAGTGAAACATTACCTATTTATCTAATATTGGAAACCGGTTATTATTGTAGCACCAAATAATGAGATAAGCATCAAATTCAATGCTAGTTGATGGAACACAAAAATCGGAAAATAAATAACTGTGCTAATTGCTAAAATTGTTAATTAAAAATGAGAATGAGAGAGGAAAAAAAAAAACATGACAAAATTTTAGATTGAAAAAGAAATGAAAAAATTTAAAGGAGGGGCGTTATCTTTACTCTTCTGATACTTAAGAAATATTTCCAATTTACTTCGATATAGAGTTATGGCAAACAGACTCCTTAGCCTAAAAAACTCTATTGAATTTTTGAGATTTAAAAAAAAATAATTCAAATTTAGCAGAAGCAATTTTTAGGCTATCATCTGCCAACATGAATTTTGATGGGTACTTCATATGAGTATTAAGTCCAATACCATGTTATGGGCATTCTTTTAGTTCGTTTTAAATATCCACCATGATGAAAAATCCGTGATGGAGTAGTAGCCATCGAACTAAAATTCGTCTATGCAAATTATCAACGATCAGTCTGTATAAAAAATAATCAATAATAATCCTTCACACTAATTTCGCATTCTCTGTTTGAGAAGTATATTCGAATACTGTTAGTTTCAGAAACCCGCGTCTGTCACTTTTGGACGATTTTAATCTGCAGAAGGATGAATAGTCCAGTCAACGAATGGTTTCAAAAAAAACATTAAATAATATAGCTTTGAAAATTGGTACACATGTTCTTTAGGGGCTTCTGACGAACATACTAAAAGTCTCTGGTCCTGGGGGCGAGCTCGCGCCGCCATCTTGGATTTCATCCCCCTTTTTTAGTTTTTACTTAATATGTCGAAAAGTATTCAATTTTCAAATTACAACTGATTTAAAAAATTAAAGAGAGTAAAATTCCATACAAATGCATGCTTTTATTTTTCTTCCAGTTTTAACAGTTTCCCAGATAACAGGTCTCCAGACCCAATGAATCAGGTTTTCTATTCTCAATTTATGGGGCGATATGTGGGAGTATGCTTACATGCGGTTTACGCTTCAAAATACCAAATGATATTTCGCAATCAGAACAAGGGGAAAAAACAGTACAATTAAATTCATTATCTTATTGAACATTTCAGGTCAGAATTATTTTCAGTATTCGACCTAATTCCTTAAAAACTTAATGACCTTTATTTATTCTAACAAAGTTGTTAACGAACTCATAACTTTGCTATTCACAACAACGCTATTACCTCTTCTCTGTGATTTGTGCAGATCCCAGTAAAAGAACTGATCCTCCGTTTAATTCTATATCATTAGAGTTTAAATCTCCCACTTTCAATATTAGAATACAAGTTTGACAAAGTTTATTCTTGCACAATATTATAATTTTTTTTTATCTCTGATTAACATAAAAATCAAAATTCTTGAAGAAAGAGAATGCAGTAATAACAACCGAATTGCCCTTATTTATCTTCAATGAAGTAGGCCATAAATATTTAGAATGCCGCTTGAAATCTGATATAGGAATTATTTAGAATTAACTCTTTGAACCCGGCTAGAGTGAGAATTCAAGTGTCTCAAAAACTGGAGTAAATTTGCATTCATGAAATCAGAATGACATCCTTCCTTTCTCTAATGAAATTCCTGGAGAACGACACCCTTGGTTGCGCGATCAATTGTCGACAAAGGAAGGTTCTAATTTTCTCCCGTAAAATACACCCAGGCGCCTGAATCCGCCTGAGTCCGGCCTGTGTTGAATGAGGCGATTTGAGGCGGAATAGGGCTCATAGGGTTAAAAAAGGTCTAAAACCACCAAAGGTTTTGATTGTGAATAATAGTTACAGTCACGGGTTTCAACCTCTTGATATCGCGCTTTAATTTTAACGGACATTTGTGTTTTTTTTTACAAAAAAAAAAGTTTCTTTCCATTCATTGCCCTTAAGTTTCCGCTGCCCAATCCTTTGCATGGTCCCATGCTGTCATCTATTAATTATGTATAATTATATTAGTTTATATTATTTATTTATTATATTAATTAATATATTATTAATAAATTAATTAAATATTATATTATAAAATCCTCAAGAGTATTAACCTCGATTTTTGTAAAAATTGGTCAAAAACTATACATTTAAGTCTCAAGAGGTTAAATAAACTCATACAATTTGCTCCACAATCTGATGTAGGGAATCCAATAGGGAAATGGCATCATAATATGCATTTTTGATATTTAGATGTTTCCACTAAACATTGCAGAAAAATTCTTAACTTACATATTTCCAAAATTAGTGATATTTTTATAAGTAAGCGTATGAGAACAGACATAGAAAAAAATATCTTGTCTTGAATCATTTCCTTAAAATTTACTAAATAAATTTATTATATTGTCTTTTTATTTATTATCTATTTGCATTGCCGTAGCATTGCAGTTCAAATGCCATAGATTTGAAAGCCAGAAACAAACGCATAAATTTACAATGTTCCCAATAATTTATTTAGGGGAATTGTACTGACAATAGACGTAGAAAAAAAACCCTTTATGCTATAATGGTTATTGTTAAATAAAATAAAATTAAATATTAATAGCAAGGTTTAATGAAAAATAAAAGCATTCACTGAATATTGATAATTAATGAATAATGTAAGGGACATTTAAAAAAATTATTTTAACTGTTAATAAATCGTGGAATATTTAAAAAAAATCTAGAGGCATAAATATATCTGCTATTTTATGTAAAAAGAGAGGAAACATTTGGTAAAATTATTAATTATTTTTAACATTATTAATAACTTGTTAAATAAATAATCAAATTGTTAGAAAACACTTATTCTATGCCATATCGTTTTTCTTGTTCCGAAAGGTTTGTAAAAACTTAAAAAGAAAAAAAATTGGGGGCCTAAAATATCTCTCTGTTGAAAGAAGAAAGAAATTCAGAGCCATTTTTCACCGTATTTAATACTTTAATTCGAGCTCTTAAATTTCAAATATTCGAACGATCTTTTCAACGGACTGGGAAAAGGAAATGGATTACTTTATTGATCACGTCGCCGTTTAACAATCATTCGATATCAACAAAACTATTCCGAGCACTAAATCACGCTACTGAGATGCTTCCGGGAAACAATAGGTAGCAGGGGATGTTATCCAAATCTATTCTCTCCAGTTTCAAAGGCGGCGAACATCAAACACAAGTGCAAATGTCATGTCAGGGGATGATTGAAATCCGAATGAACGTGTTCTTGTAATAGAAGATAACGACGGAATGTATTGGAAGAAGTTTTCTAGACACTTCTTCTATAGAAATGATAAGGCAAGCATGTTTGATTATTTTTTACGTGGATATAATATTGTGGTTGAGATGTTCAAAAATTTGTTTTCTTTTCATCTTGAATTGACATATTTCGGTTTAAACATTTTAGAAGATTTGTATCAGTATCAACGAGTTTTCCAGTATATAATTAAATTGGTTTTCACCGAAAAAGTATCTGTACTTTGTCATTTGATGATTTTGAAAGATATGTTTTCTTATTTTCATCTGTTTATCTGCATATTCTTGTATAGACAATTGTACAGACCGAATATTTAAAAAATTAAATTCATTAAACATTCTTTTCGGGTCATCTTTCATATAGATGAAATTTCGTCCTAGGTTAGTTCGTAAGTCTTTAATTAACTACTTTACCATATGCAGAGTTTTGACAAGTTGTATAAATACTGATTACTTTTATTTATTTTACATTACATTTCCGAACGTTTCGTTTGACTGTTTTCATTCATTTCCTTTATTCAAGAAAAAGAAAAGGGGCGAAAATTTTCTGCAAGTTGTGGATTACTCTAGGGACAAGATTGCCATTTCGTAAATTCGCCATCGGCTAAAAACTGTGAAGTATGTGGAATAGATTTTGAGTCCCTCTAGAGTCTCAAGGTACGAGGCGACCGCCTTTAACACCTGTGCGGAAAAACACCACTGCTTTCATTGTTCTCAACATGCGAATGCTTTTTTTACTTTTTCAGATATAGCTTTCAAATTTTTTGTACATATTTATAATTATGTATGTGATAAAGACAGTGCATGCAATAAGCATTCAGTTGCTTGGTTTTTTTTTATGTGAAAGATATAAAATGAGTTATTGGTAAATTTCCGCATTTTTCACCATATAATTCAGTAAAATATCTATATTTTAGCGAATATTAGATACATCTTAAAATGGATGCACAGTTTTGTGAAATATATTTCAGTGAATCTACAAATAAAATTTGAAGCAAAAATATTCATATTTGAAAAAGTGTTAGGGATTTTTAAAAATTAAATTTTTCTTTTAAAAAATTTAATTTTAACTAAACAAGCAGATCAAAATGGATTTTTTCTCCTCAAGATGACTTTATATGATTGTTAAGTTTCAATACTATCAAAATTTTTTCAATAATTCTTCAAATAAAAAAAATGTTAAGAAAGTAATGTGTCCCCTTAATAGGAACAGAGAAATAATAACAGGCAGAAAATTTGCGAATTTTAGAGGAGAAATCGACACATAGTAGACGCTTTGTATCCTTCGAACTAAGTACTTTATCATTACAATGGATGCAAATGAATCAGGACTGTGATGAAACGACGTATAAATGTAAACGACGTATAAATGAGAAACGTTTATACGGTGCTTTACTGTATTTATTAAAACTTCTCCAATGCACTTTTATCTAACCTTTGTCCTTAGTAAATATGTGATTCACTTATTTTTACCTAAGCTATACAAACTATTGGCTACTAATTGGGAAACTACTGCCTATTTTGCAAAAAGTACGTTTTGAAGTTTTCCATAGCGCACCTTGAATAAAATCTGGATAAACTAAGGTCATCGATAAACGAAAAGGTTTGGGAAACGCTGTTCTATGGGATTCTCATTTTTTAATTTTATTTTTTAAAATTTTATTTTACATTAGCGGCTTTTTCTTGGCTGCAAAAATGTTTAGAAACCACATTTGCACGCGAAACGGTTTTTCACTCCTACAAGCGTACATTTTACTTAATACAGCAAAATATTCAAAAGAATTTTAATACTAAACAAAGGAAGAAAAAAAATCTAGCTCACCTTAAGTATTTGTTAATTTTATTAAACTATCTCAAATCCGGATGATTACTCCATTATTTTGGTTTACAAACGAATTTTAAGAATCAAGACTACTCTCTGCCAGCTTCTGAGTTCTCTTGCTGCAAATGTAATCGTTTTGATTGTTTAAGCACTGTTATGCACAGAAGTTTTCAACCCAATCTAAGTTTCAAACCTTAAATTAGTTACGATGCACATTCCATATAAGAATCAGCGTCTCATGCAAATCAAAAGTATTCTCGAAATTGTGTCGTTAGCTGGAATTTATTTACTTTTCGGATTTCAATCTACGCAAAAAATTGTGCAATCAAATGCACAATTCGCATCGTTTCGTGGAATATTTTTCATTAATCATTTGATTTACCACTTTCGTTTCTCGCTGTTGCTGTCCTA
>BGPR01037611.1:0-15069 GCA_013235015.1 Araneus ventricosus | reverse complement strand
AAAAAAAAAATTGTTTATATTTTAATAGTTTACGCATTTTTCACATTTATAGGAAATACGGCTATGCTTGGTTTATCCAGCCATATGAAAAGAATAGATAACTTAAGTACAATGCAGGCTTTAATATAATATACTCTAATATTCTTTCTATCATTTAACTTGATATTAAAGCAATAAATTACAATCTAATATATTGTCACGTCAATAGAAAACCCTTATGACATTTCTTTAAAATATATCATAAAGGTCTATGAGTTCATGCTTTTTATAGACTTAAAAGTTCAAATATCAATTTAAAAAATTAAAAGGAAATATATAAACGATTCATAACCAAATCAGTGTAAAATTTTGAATTTTGTATTCTTTCCGTAAATAGACATTTCTCATTAGTGCATCCATTGTTATCTCACCAAACAATAAATTGCCCAAATACCTTAGCGAGTAAATCCAAATTCTCAACCGTAAAGCAAGAATCTTAAATAATTCAATCTTTCTTTAATTTTTTTCAGCCAAAGTAATTTATTAACTTTGATGCAAATGAAGTATAAGACTAGTTGCTTCATTTTAACCATAATTTATGCTTGGAAGATTCTGTTTCTAAGGAAAATTTTAATGCTATTTGTCTCTGCATCTCAATTCTCCAGTGTATCTATAGCCAATATAACCACCCCTGTAATTTATTTGTACGCTTCCATCCTGAAAGCAATGAAGGAAAAGCTACGCCCTAGGTAATGACATGGCAATCGAAGCTGGAACTTCGAGCAGAAATTAATTGACTTTCGCACTTGAGTCTTGTCTTTCTAGGACTAAATGATGGAACTAAATTTATGTGACATTTCTTGCCTGAGGAATGGTTTTACTTTGCTAATGCACGTGAATCGGAACTATGAAATTAAATGCTTCACTTTCTCAAATAAGTTTGTTCCAATAACTGATTACTTACTTCATTATAATGAAAATATTAATTAAATATGTGATTTCAACATTTAAAGCTTGGTTTCTTTTACTTATCATTCATTTTTTAAGGATGAGCAACATTTACTTTAATTTGGAAACGAAGAAATTTGTAAATTTAAATTTTAACAGGCTGTGTATTCCGTTAAATCCTGATTACTCATATTATATACGAAAATATTAATTGTAAATATGTGATTTCAAAAAAATTTAAAGCTTCGTTTCTTTTACTTATCATTCATTTTAAGCGATGCGCTAAATTTGATTGATTTAAAACCGAGAAATTTTGTAACTTGAACTTAACTGGCTGGAAGTCCGTTGAACCGATCACCATCATTATACACGAAAATGGTTGATAGAACAGTGATTCAAAATCAAAGCTCTGGTTCTCTTTACTTTACTATTCATTTTTTTTTGGCGACGAAAAGCAATACTGCATCAATTTTGGAAATGAAGAACTGTGTAACTTGAATTTTACCAGGCTTGTGGTTCCGTTGGGAATCAGATTACCATCATTATAATGAAAATATTAATTGTAAATTATGTGATTTCAAAAATTTGTGCCATGCTCTTTCTATTTCATCATCCATTTTTTTAGGATGAAAGTTGGCGAATAATTACTTAGAAATGAAAATTGTACTAATGAATTTAACAGGCTGTGTATTCCTTTAAATCGATTACCATCATTATACAAAAATGTTGCGGCTAAAATTTCAGAATTTTATTTTTACTGATTTTTCGTCATTTATTAAAAATGTTTTTAGGAAACAGGGTTCAGAATTATCATCTGACTCGACTACATGTTTTGAGAAAATAATATTTACTCAACATTTATTATCTGATCGCAGAGAAAGTGTTACTTGTAATCTTAACAAATTACTAAAATATTTTTGTGAAATTGCTACTTGTAATGACTTAAAATATGATGATCAAATGACTCCTCGAATGATCAATTATTTAATCGAATTTTCTGGATTAAAGTTATATTTATTTAATTTATAAATGAAGAATTGTAACGTGAATTTAACAGTCTGTATATTCCTTTATATCTATTACCAACATTATACAAATATGTTACTTCTTAAATTTCAGAATTTACTTTTTACTGCTTTTTCGTCGTTTATTAAAAATGTTTTTAGGAAACAGGGTTCAGAACTATCATCTGACTCTACTACATGTTTTGGGAAAATAATATTTACTCAACATTTATTATCTGATCGCATAAAAAGTGTTAAATGTATTGTTAAAAAATTACAAAAATATTTTTATAAAATTGTTACTAGTAATGATTTAAAATATAATGATCAAATGACTCTTCGAATAATCAATTATTTAATCGATTTTTTTGGATTAAAGTTATATTTACTTATATAACACGGAGCTATTTTGGAACTGATCTTCTAACTTTGAACTGCAATCATATGACGAGGACGGAACCTAAGCTGGCTCTCACTTTGAAAGCATCGACGCCACACAAACGTGAGGGAGTAGTATCCATGATATTACACACCTGGTGCATATAGGTGGAGCATGGTCTCGAACCACAGTCCTCCGATCACGAAAGCATGACTTTAAAACCAGGCCACTATGCACCTCACTTCCCAGGAAATGATGATTATCCACGTTAACAACAAATAGTTTTACATAATTATAATTAACTTTGAGAAAATATATGTTTTATATTTATAAATAGCTTATTTGAAATGTATCAGAAAATGCTATATTTTGCCCCCTATTTTTAAGTCACGATTATCCGTCTGTTACATAATGCTGCCTTTCAAAAGGATTAATTATATATTTTAATTAGTATTTCCTCTGTCTAGATTAATAAATCATAAAGTAAAGATACGGTATTTATAATATATGTCTGGCTGTTTATTATCCATATTGATTCAAGTCTGATTTCATCCAGATCCTAAACTTGTTCAAATTTAAAACATCTCTTTTCATGTATTGATTTTTTTTAGGTATACAACCGGAAAAAAGCTAGTTGCTTTAAATCAGAATTTCATTTTAAATTCCGATAGAATTTGTAACATGATAATTTCGAAAGCGATGTTTTTGATGTCCTAATATTAAGAAAAATGATATAATGAAATGTGAAATTCATATATTCCTCCTCAAAAGTTCGTCGATGTACGTGCTTGTTCGAGCTCAATTAAGCGCATCCATAAACTGAATTTTAGGTACTCTCTCTCTCTCTCCCTATATATATATATATATATATATATATATATATATATATATATATATACTTGCGTGCATGTTAGTTGAAGTTTTCAAGTAAAAAGCAAACAGAAAATCCCTGCATTCTCTGAGATAAGGGAATAACATATAGACACGTGATCAAAGTGAAGGGAATAATAGCTATTTTTAGTAAATTACGTAAGTGTTTTAGGGAAAAAACTGTCTCCAACAAGTCGCTGATTTCCAGATTTATATTGGCGCGTGGAAGCGATTAAAATATTCTTTTAGTAATAAATATGCCAAAACGAGAGATTTAATATACCTCCAGCGCTGGAAATAAAACGAAACTGGAGTTTAAGAAAATTGATTTTGGAATACATTAAGACTTTAAAATATATATTAGAATTTAAAGCAAAAATTAAGTGAGATGATTACATATATGTATATATAATTTAAGAGAAAAAGTTGAGAGTATATGCTTATGCTTTTATGTTACTAAAAAGTATTAGTACAAATTTTTTTTTCTTGAGATAACACCAAACGTTTGAAAGAAATCGCACACCATATTAAATAGCCATGAAAAAATAGTTGTTTAGGTTTAAAAAACTCTAATATAACATATTAGATTCATATGGATTGACTACCAAGTACCCAATATGGTGTTTTCCTACTGAAGTTAACTGACATCAAGAATAATAATACACTACTAAAAGTTCAAGTATTTATCGTTTTGGGGCAATTCATTCTGTAATTCACAATCGTATGTTATGCTTTACTTTGTTTATTCCGTTTTCTGATTCTCGAGGTCTGAAGTGATAAATCTTATGCTCATATGATACTGTTAATGACATATCTAACTGCACATCGGTTGACGTTCCGTGTATTTTCTCCTCATGCATGATGGGTATTATTTTCTAAAATTAAATCGCCGTTAAGCAATTAATTTTATCACATACGTATGATTTGAAGCCTTTGCAAGCTGCAATACAATTTTGCATGATTTCACTACTTAATATAATCTTAAGAAGAAGAAATTGCCATTTTATTTGCTTAATTAAATATACGATTACAGATATAGTTTAAACAAATAATGGATATGTTACAATACGAACCAGTCTCCCCTAATTTTTCTCGAATACGCCCTAACACGGATGGGGAAAAAACACGCCAAACGGCAGCAACACGCGCTATTCCCTAACACAGGCGGGGGAAAAAGCTCATTTTTTTGCGTCGTAGAAAGCTGAAGAAACCGAACATGCAATTCGAACGCCTTTTTTAAAACAGATTTACACCAAAATTGGACACAGATCTACAATTAAGCTTAGAAGACCACATACCAAATTTTATTTATCTAAGTTATTGCGTTTAGGAGTTATCGTGTTCACAAGCATGTGATTATGCAGACCGACAGACGGTCAACCTTTCGATGGATTTGGACCAAAATTTGGTACGAACCTACACTCTTGATGATCAAACTATACGCCAAATTTTATCCATCTAGTTATTTACGTTTTGGAGTTATCATACTCATATGAACGAGGAGAGACAGCCAGACGAACTCCTCGTCAGCGGATTTTGTCCAAAATTTGGCAGAAATCTAATACTTCTGTGTAAAGCCTATATACCAAATTTCATCCTTCTAGCTCTAACCTTTTTCGAGTTACCGTATTCACAGACACACGCATACAGACATAATTCCAAAATTCTGTTTTTCGGACTCGGGAAGGTCTAAAACGTGCAGATTCATGAAAATCTTGAGTTTGAATATTTTCATGATTACAATTCTTTGTCTTCGTATACCAGAAAGTAAAAAGTGATATTTTTAGCCCCCCCCCCGTATAAAAATATATAGAATATGCAACTAGAGTGCATCCCAACAAGTGATTACTTTTTATTTTGAAGAAAAAATTATACGGTAAAACAGCTCAATGATGGCAATAAATCTCAACACCATCATAATTATAAAATAAACTCCCAATTGACTTCAACTTCAATGATTATCATCATAAAAGACCTAAAAAGCTAAGCATTACCATAGCAAAAGAACATTTAATAAACTGTCACGTTTTATTACATAACAGTTTCCTGGTTGCAATGTTCCTGACATCAATGTAAATTTTCCGGCATATAAATTTTCATTCAATATTTGCAGGCATTTATAATACTTTTTCCTTATATGTAATAGGAAGAAGTGTCAACATTTTCTCTCTACTCCTTTAAGAAGGAATGAGTTAAAGGGAAACTCAAATCAAATACATTTGAATAAAGAACAAAATATATAATGATTTATCATTTTTTAAATACTGCTCATAAAAGGACACAAGCAGGCGTATTATGAAGGTCATTTTGTACACCATAAAAGAAGTGCATATATTCAATTTAAAAATTGATAACACATTTTCTATTATGCATACGCTTATCTTTTCCTTAAAACTATTATTCAAAATGAGTAATCCCATTCCTTTAAGGAATATAAATTAAATACATTAAGAATACTCTGCATCTTTCGATACTATGTCTAAATAACGATAAATATTCTTTACAACTATGTTGTAAACAGCAAGATATAAAATGAAAAAAATAGCATTCACAACTTATTTATGTTCATTAACTTAACGCTTTGTAATTCTAATACAACATCAGATTTAATAATATATAATTAACATCAATTCAATGCTATATAGAAGGAAAAGCATTTAGCTTTCACATTTATTTGTCTATTCAATTTTCAAATCATTTTTTTTTGCAGTCTATTGAAAAAAATGACCTGACATTTCCCATTGCCTTCAAGTAAATAATCAGTATACAAGAGCAGGTTAAGCTTCAAGCTTACTGGCAAAAAATACGTATACGCAGTGAGTTTAATATATAAAGTAATTAATATGATTTAATTAGCTGAAGATATGAAGGAATAAATTGAATTAAATATAACTAGTATTGAATAAACTTAAATACATTAAACAGAATATAAATAATACCGTAAATATTGATACTGATAAGTTCATCAATTATGAATTAATCAAATCCTTATATTTATAATAATAATCTGAATAATTTTAATAGTTTTCAATCAGAAAATCAAATATCTTTTTTGAAACACAATTTTTGGCGCTAAATGAATATTAAACTTAAATGGAGTTTTCAAAAGAACAGGCGATTTGCATTTAAATAAATACATAAAAGTAAACTGTACTTTATTTGGTCAGGAAAAGTCAAAGCTCTTATACTTTCCATTTTAGATAAAGGTTCAAGAAATTCTTCAAGAAAAACCTCAATAATTCCTCAAGAAAAACACGTGCATTTTGCAAGACACCATAAAGAGTTGCGCCATCGAACACATAATTTATTTTGAAGTCAATTAATAATTTCTGAAATATATTCCTTTGTTGGTTTGTAATATTTTTCTCAATGTTATTTCGAAATTCCTTTCTCTGTCTCTTAAATATCGACAATTCAGGTTTCTTCCATTAGCTACATTTTAAACTATTAATATCAACGCAT
This sequence comes from Araneus ventricosus, assembly GCA_013235015.1. NCBI lineage: Eukaryota > Metazoa > Arthropoda > Arachnida > Araneae > Araneidae > Araneus > Araneus ventricosus. The sequence continues at coordinate 8,427 of BGPR01037611.1, read as the reverse complement.
GACAGAATGAAATGATTTTACATGGTCTTTAAATTCGCGTATTGTTTTTGATAGTATCCAAAATTACTTTTGCAGCCGTATATTTTTAATGTAACACCAGCTGATATACCGGCGTTGATCAGGATAAAAATACTCTCAAGCCTAACATTTTTAAATAGAAAATTACTCGTCATGGTATGACGGGTGCAAATTGCCTCTTCATTCGAGAGATTTCCCATCAAATTTGACGTGTTTAAATAGATATATATGCGAGAGAAATGTTTAACATTGATCGATGCATCGTGGCGTCCAAACTATATCACTCGTATGATATACCACTGACGTGATTTACTACTTTTTACTAAAAAACGTAAATTAATTTGAAATATATGATTAATATAATTTTAAATTTCTCGGGAACTATTGATCATAGCGAGATAAATTTTATATCAATCGAGTGAAAATTTTATTTCACTATTTTAGAGCTATCTATTAAATTTGAAATTAGAACGAAAATTACTCTTTTAAGTTTAAAATTACTGAAATTTAGGTGCTCTAACAATGAAATAATGCTGTTTAACGTCTCGCAGTACTATGGAGCGACTTTTATTGTTTGATGACCTCAGAACTTTACCGAAAGACAGATCTGGGCTATTATAGTAGTAATATCAAAAAACAGTTTATGTATAATGGTGTAATACAGAAATTCCTTTTATTATTTAAACCATTTTTATTTATAGTGAGAATTTCAAATGAACAAAAGTATTTTTTAAAAATCGCTGATTGTTAATTTTCCCCATAAGCTATTAATATTTGTTGCGAACTTCCTCACAAAAAAGTAAGGGAGGTCGGCCCATTGACCCCTGTTAGGGCCTGGACGCAAGGGGGAGGACCCTCCTTCAACCTTTAACCTTCCTTGTAAGGTGACTTCTTGCTTTAAGCTAGAAAGTCAATTCTCTCAGCGACGCTCCAGCGTAAGGTACCATTCTCTTTTCTGGACACTGAGGGCCTGGCCGAAAGGGAGAGAACCCTCCTTCAACCTTTAATCTTCCTTGTAAGGTGGCTTCTTGCTTTAAGCTAGAAAGTCAATTCTCTCAGCGACGCTCCAGCGTAAGGTACCATTCTCTTTTCTGGACACTGAGGGCCTGGCCGAAAGGGAGAGAACCCTCCTTCAACCTTTAACCTTCCTTGTAAGGTGACTTCTTGCTTTAAGCTAGAAAGTCAATTCTCTCAGCGACGCTCCAGCGTAAGGTACCATTCTCTTTTCTGGACACTGAGGGCCTGGCCGAAAGGGAGAGAACCCTCCTTCAACCTTTAACCTTCCTTGTAAGGTGGCTTCTTGCTTTAAGCTAGAAAGTCAGTTCTCTCAGCGACGCTCCAGCGTAAGGTGTCATTCTTTTTCCGGGACACATTTGGAAGCTTAACCCTCTCATACCGAGCGAGGCGGTCCGGGGCGGTCTAGAAATTTCCCCTTAAGAGCGACGAAAGGCGGTCTGAGGCGTTTGGTTTCTTCTGAGAGGAGGTGAGGTTTTGAGATTACTAAGGAAATAAGCGCGATAGGGGGTCCAATTATCCTTGCCCATCACAGTGCCTTAAGGGAAGGTTATAGCAAGGGGTGGTGGGTAAATGACCACTCAGGTTGGGAGAGTCCAATTCATGTCGGTTCCTCCCAAAAGTCCCGGTTTTAAAAGGGCTACATGAAAAAGTCGCCTCGGGATTAAAGAGTTAAGTAAAGATCTCAAGTGGCCTGGTCTATTGAGACAGGCACACGTACAGTGAGATACAAGTAGGGAACTCATGTGCACTCTGTCGAATGCTGAAGAGAGAGGCACATTATTGTAAGGTGAATGTATTGATGAGTGTTTAATGAAATAGATTAATGTATCATTATATCTGTTGAGCATTAGTGCATGATCTATTCTGTGTACAACATAATCTCCATGTCAACAAGTAATAAAAGATGTTGAATCTCAGACGGCATGTCATCATTTAGATTGGAGATAAGTAAACTCTTATTTTTACATTTTTGAAGTCTAAATATAGTAGAATAAATATTTTCTCCTCATAAGCTTGTGTTTAAGGAAATAGATCAATGTATCATTATATCTGTTGAGTATAAATGCATGATCTATTCTGTGTACAACATAATCTCCATGTCAACAAGTAATAAAAAATGTTGAATCTCAGACGGCATGTCATCATTTAGATTGGAGATAAGTAAACTCTTATTTTTACATTTTTGAAGTCTAAATATAGTAGAATAAATATTTTCTCCTGATAAGCTTGTGTTTAAGGAAATAGATTAATGTATCATTATGTCTGTTGAGCATAAGTGCATGATCTATTCTGTGTACAATATACTCTCCATGTCAACAAGTAATAAAAGATGTTGAATCTCAGACAGAATGTCATCATTTGGATTGGAGATAAGTAAACTCATATTTTTACATTTTTGAAGTCTAAATATAGTCGAATAAATATTTTCTCCTCATAAGCTTGTGTGAATAGATTTTACATAATATTGTTTAACCTTCTGGGTTCGTTAGCATAAGGAATTGAAATGCGCATACGGAGTGGGAAAAATATTTTAATTAATAAAAATTAACAATTTAATTAAATGCCATGATACCTTCAATAAAATCTTTTTAGTTCTTTATAGTATTTGTGAAAAAAATTGAAGAAAAATTATTCAGTAGTTCTAGAGTAGACAAAAAATTTGCGTTTCAGTTTTATTTATAAAGATTTCAATATATAACATTTCCAATTCTCTACCAAAGCGACTAAAAATCCATAAACTGGATGATTGCCATTCTCTAATAACAAAAAAACCGTGAATAAAATGTTTTCACACAATTTTGGCTTCAGACATTCTCATCATTTTTTAAACCGTTCAACGATTACTCTAACATATGTATCTTGGATGTTTTTAATAACATTTCGATCAATAAAATTTATAAAACACGTTTTATGTCAAAGAAACCGTATGTGAACCACTCTGCATATCTAACTATTAAACACCAACGCATAATAATTATTTTTAATTACTTCCCTCTTGATAATAATTAGGTGCTTATATTAAACACATTTCATCCCTAATTAAGCTCCCTTATCACAGCTCTGGGGAATTGTGGTGGGAATTCGTTGAATGGAAAATAGTTTTTCTGCAAAAAATCAGCAAAAAAATACGCTCGTGCTGCTGACATCGGCAATTAATGATAAATACTTGACGTTTCCCAAAATAAATTCATTTTGAACTGTTTTATTCTTCATTTTGCTAAAGGATTAGAAGACATGAATGAATGAGGAAAATGGAAATGTAGCGGAAATTGGAAATGGCGGCTATGTAAGTTACCATTTCATTAAAAGAATGATTTAATTATGGAGAAAATGTAAGCTTTAAAATATATATTAACAGTTTTATGTCCTCTTATGCGATGAATAAAAAGATAAAGCATTGTAATCCTCAAAATATCTGTTCTGAGATTTTGACGAATTTCTATATTTTATTCTTCCCTCAGTCCAAAACATCTATTTTTGGAATTATAACTCTCTCTGTCTGTTTATGTACACAATAACTAAAAATATGGACAAACTAGATGTAAAATACAGTAGAACCCCAGGAATCCGAAATTTTGGATAATTCGAATATCTTCTTTTAATTAGTAGAACTCCAGGAATCCGAAATTTTGGATAATTAGAATATCTTCTTTTAATTTTCTGACAGTTTTTTATTGAAAAATCAAGGAAAAATAACAATCACGAATCAGAAACAAAGCTAATGTTTATTCCTAACTTAAAAGAAATATTCTAATTGGTCTTTCAGAGTGAATACAGCATCTTAATTAGTAAAAACAAACTCAAATATCTTCTTTTTACCCTCAACTTGTTTGCCACTGGACCGTGCAAAACGCCACGTGCTCTTTCCGTACGCCTTCACACTCTTCTGCATTTCATATATATAGAGAGTATTTTACCAAATTTGCCGGATAATCCTAATTCCTCGGAATCCGAACAAAGGTCAATTAGTTGGGATTCCCGGGAACCTACTGTATGTCGTTTGAAGTCTCTTAACCAAAATTGTAGATTGGTAACAAATTGTGAACAAAATTCAGTACAACTCCGGTTGAGCAAACTAAAGGGGGGAAGCCGTTTCTGATAACGATATTTTCGGTTAAGCCATAAACTTCTATTACTATTTTGTATCAATTATAATATGCAATTCTGAAATGTTTTGAGTGTAAAACGAATGCATAACTCTCTTTGTTACGCTACACTTATATTCTTTATTAAAGTTAATCCTCCGTCGGGTGCAATTTTGGCACCGGCGTGCGTCTGGCAGGCACAGGTAAACAATATCGTAATTAATATTGGTAATTCCCAGTATTTTTTATTTTTAACATTCTAAAATTAAGGGGGCATACGACTCTTAAGCCAGGAAAAAATGGAGGAAAACTGTCAAATTCGATGCATTATATCTCTGAAACAATGCAATTCACAAACTCGTTTTTTTTCTAGAACGCTACGTGAACGTTTTCTACACACATTTTCAAACCTTCATATTGATTTGTATTTACTTGAGAGAGTAATAAATATGGGTATAATTTATGGTGGAAAAAAAGAGATAGTCACCTTGCGCGCATGCTTACGGATAAAATATTTATCTAAACACAATATTTTGTGTATCTAAGTAATATAAACAGTTTTTTAAGAAACTGAACCACAATTCATTAACATTTAAATTTAATTTATATTTTATATACCAATTTAAAATAGTTAAAATTTCAACTTTTCTAACCCGCCCCCCAAAAAAACTTTTTTGGAGAAATATGTACAAACATGTGGTTCAATTTGTAGAATATAGTAAAATACATATTCGGTAAAAATTTTATCTCAAAATATTCAATAGTTCTTGAGATATCGCGCGCGCAATATAAAAAAAACACATTTTGAGGTATAGCGTTTTAAAGATATGGCCATATTCACTGTTAACTCTGAACAGCTCATACATTTTCCTTCATAACTCGCATAATTATGGGAATTTTTTAACGGAGATTGTCTTAAATTGTTTACAAAAGACGGGGAAATAATATGCATTTTTTTTCATAAAATCGGAAAAATTTCGAGGTTTAACAGTCGTATGCCCCTTAATCGCTAACCTTCTTAAGGAGGATTCTAAGAAAAAAGTGGGGAAATCGTTGCAAGAAAGTCTCGCCTTTACGATTATTCCCGTACAGTACAGTATGGGTTTTTTTGGATTTGAGATTTCAGAGGCATTTCAGATTACCCGGGTTTCGGTTAAACGGGATTTTACTGTATATCGAAAACAATCTGTCTGTCTGTTCGTCTGTATCCACGTGAACAAAGTAACTCAAACGTACAGACACAGTAACTCATAAAAGAAATTTATCTATTTGTTTTATTTCTAAAATTTTAGATTAGTATCAAATTTTAGACCAAACATGGAGGAGGGGTTAATGTGTTTCTATCTGTTTATTTGTGGATCTGTGAACGCGATAACTCAGAAACACAATGGATGAATTTTAATATGTGATATTTACACAATAATTGTAGATATTGTCGAATTTTGAACCAAATCTATAAATGAGTAGATCTTATGTTTATTTGTCTACCGATCTGTATTTGAACACAAGTATAAAACTCACTGTGAGCTAGACAAATGAAAGTTTGCGTGTAGTCTTGGCGCCACAATCAAAACACTTCTGTAAGTTTCGGACCGATAAACGAAGGGGAAGAGGTCCTAAATGTATTCTAGATTTCTTTTCACTATATGACGAAGCTAAGCACAAAATGTTCAATACTACAGTAGACTCCGCTTAATGTGGTCACGGTTAATGTTATCATTCGCTTTATATTTTCAAAAACCTCTGGTCCCGAACCCACGTATTCAAATATACACAAAATTATTCGTTTAGTGTGATCACTACATAGTTTAATGTTATCACTTGTGAAGTAGAGAATTGACAGACTGATCCCTCATTTTCAAACAGCGTTAACGATTGGCGTTCGAAAAATTTCTCGATCCACTTGTAAGGAAACATTTTGGGGCCACTTTCCCCCACACATCCCCAGAATTTCGGGGGTTATCTTTCATGACCTCTCTTTGAAGGTCGCCCTTGAAGGGACGTGACCATCTGTAGTTTTCACTGAACCTCCTAAAGGTATGCAATGGAAGAGTATGAAGAATGAATGTCCATTGATGAGGACATTCCAGTTGCTGCCACGCTAACAGACTTGGAAATTTTCCAAGCTGTTTGTGAGCAAGACCAAGCATTAAAAGTCGATGATTCCGCAAGGGACGAATGTGTTGAAGAAAACCCTGCAACGAACGCCGAAATGAGGCAAGCCCTTGATATTTTGAAACGCTGAGTGCAGCATCGTTCAAAAATTTTTAAAAAAACAATACGAGTACGAACGATATAAATGAACTGTTAAGGAATAATTGTCGTCGAGCAACAATTAATGAATTTTTTTAATTGTTATTTTCGAAATAAATTATAGATAGCACTGAGGTAAGTGTTTCTTTTCAATTTTGTTTCTTTTCCCTTGATGTGATAAAAATATAGTTGATTTTACCCAATTCGGTTATTGTTATCAATCGGTAAATATTATCAAAATTCTTAAGTCCCGAAGTGATCAGATTAAGCGGAATCTTATATAATTACACTGATGTCCAAAAATAATGAACAATTATTACGATGCTAAAAAATTGCAGTTAATATGGATACTATGTTTCGCAATCAGTTGTCGAGAATCGTGGGACATACTATCATCGGAAATAACATTTTACAGTGAAAATTCAGTTACTAGGGCAATTGGACGGGGTGGCACAAGAAAGTGATGAAAATTTAAAGGAATTTTGACTCATCCCGTTTCCCAGAAAGCTGATAACGAGCTGAAACTTTCGTCAATGCTTATGCTTCATTGCACAGTAATTACATGCATTTTCGCTAACATATATTCGGGTAAATATAGAGGTTTCTTTGAAAATTCCCAAATTGTTCAGCATGTTTTTGCTTATAATTTGCAGAGTTTTAAACAAATTGATGAAGCTTACAGAATACTTGACAATATATAAAAGAGGCTATGCATTAAAATTTGAATTAAATACTTTGAATTTTAAAGGAAATATGAACATTTGAAGTAAATAATTTTTTCTGCGCATGTGCGAAACGTAACGCAATTTCTCTTTCATAACTTAAGAACCAGATATATAGGTCAACTTACATAAAAATCTCAGTTCAATACCGTTAATATTCAGAAAGATAACGTCATTGACAGAGATGAATTACTTTTGTTCCCTAAGAAAAATAAAATAATATGGGTTCATACACAAACTGAAAATTTTTAAAGTTGAATATTCGAATAGTTATTGTCGAAATGCAATTTAAATTATGTATTTGATTTGGAGGTTTATAGGATATTCAACCTTCATAAAATTCAGTATTAAAGTTCGAAAGTTCAAGTTCAAAAAATATCAACACTGGTATAATCTCAGTACCCTATTATACCAGAGTATAATAGGACGTCAAGAGGAGAAAATTCTTGATGTTTTCGAGGGTGTATTAAAAATATTCTATGCATAAATAGTGTTACAAATACCACTTAGTGTTTGTACCACTCAGTCATTAGAATTTTCTTTCGTGTTTTAGTGCCTGATGACTTGAAAATGCGAAAAGAAGTTTCCTAATTCATAGCTAGAATCATAGATTTTAAAGTAATTAAGACTCATTCCTAGAATCACGGCAGTTTAACTCAGGCAATAAACGGGATATTTATTTATAAATTAAAAACTTTATTCAAATAATTAAAGTCTTATCTTAGTTCCTACAAAATATTTATGCGGAAAAATGCTATGGCAGTTTACCCTAAATCTAGTTTCAGTAATAAATAATTCATGTATTTTTGTTTATAATAAAATTCTTTTCAAATGCTATTACCGTATTAATTGGTTGAAAAGAAAGTGATACAAGAAATATTGTTTGTTTGTGATTAAGTTTAGGAAAATTATTAATGATAGAGAATAATAAATAACGTATTCATTGCGTTTATAAATTTTATTAAAAACAACAGCCGATTTCTCACTCATAAGTAACTAAATTTGCTACAATGGCTTCATAAGAAGTCACATGCAAATTAATCATAAACTCAATTCTTTTTTTTCATCGAAGATATGTTGTATGTGTGGCCTGTTTGATACATGAAATCTGTAATATAATGTCGTTGTTGCGTAAATGTTGTTTGAAAGAAGGAACACATATTCTGTCTGAATAGCGGCGCATTTCAAATTTACCAATGTGCCGTGTAGGTACGAAACTATACGTTTGTTGAATAAACATAATTATGAAACACGCTCAGAATAATCAATGAGGCCAATGCAAATTTGAATCTTCTATTGTTGTTTCTAACTGATCCCGCGCAGAGTATATG
>BGPR01037610.1:0-15069 GCA_013235015.1 Araneus ventricosus | reverse complement strand
AAAAAAGTCATGATACGTAATTTCTACTTCCAAAAAAAGAAATCGGATTTTAGGTAGATTCTTTTCCTTACAGGAACTCTACCTATTGCAATGGTTGAAAATTTCTGCAGATCTTCACCGATCATGACTCCTTGATCCCAAAACCACCTTTCGTTCAAAAGTTTATATATATATATTCACTCCTATAGACGTAATGTAATTTTTCGCTCGCATTTACGAACTACAAATTATGAAAATCTCTTTTTTGCTAACTGAGTTTTCATACTTCTGCAATTTTTTTTTTTGGTTGAAATCTACAAGTTGGAACACACTCTTAGTAAAACGGCGCCATCGCGCCAAGTCGCCAAAGCAAGATGGTAAACAAACGGCCATCGGTCACAGTTAAAAGTTAATCGTTTAATCTTTTTTCGAACCCATTGCGTTTGTGGTTTGCCGTTGCACTATCTCCCGTTTTAAATGTAGAATTTCAACAGAACTACTAGCTTTCCTAGCTCATTGAATGTACGGCATCTGTTACTTTTAATTATTCTAATGAAGCAGGAAAAATAGCGCTCGCGATGCCTACGGCATCTGAAGTGGGCACCGGGCAAATTTGTTTAACTTAAAAAAACATCAGCGGCTTCGCTTTCAGCAAAGTGGGATCCTAGTAGCTTCGCTAGCTTAGTGAATGTACGGAATCAGCTTCTTTTAATTACTCTAATTTAGCAGCAGAACATTTGCCCTTAGTAGCGTTCAAAACAAGTACAACTTCAAAAATTCCATGCAAACGATTTTTATTACAAGACAAAGAAAAAATCTCTCAATTATATGATCGGAAAAATATATCATCACTAAATAAACCCAAGTTCTATTTGTCATTTATTTACTAATTGAAATCATACTAATACATTTTATTATTTAATTAAATTGAAATCATACTAATTAAAATATATTTTATTATTTAATTAAATATTTAATAAATATTTTAAGTTATTTAAAAATCCGCGTAGTATGTAAACAACTCAAATCATGCAAAACGCTTGCCATGACGTAAGCAATCTAGCTGAGGGGTTGCCAATAGAACTAACCCGCTCGATTCCTCAGGTTACCATTTTGGCGATGAAATCGGTGTGTTCCAACTTGTAGATATCACCCTTTTTTTTTTTTTTAAATATAGGAATCCAGTGCCAAAGTCAATTAAACTCACAACGGGCGCATCCCAAGAATGTGTTTTTAACCCCCCCCCCCTCTTTCGGAGGGAGGGGGCAACAAGTTCAAGTTGCATCCCGTGGTCCGTGGGGTTCGTTGTCAGAACTAAGGCACTTTTTTGAAGGGAACAATAACTGTGAAATGATTTCAAGCATAGATAAAATGGAAACGTGTATTTTCCAAAATGTGATTTTACAACAAAGATAAGTGATTATTTCCATTCCTAATTTTTTATCTATGTTTTCATCTATGCATTTTCATCTAAGTAATACAGTCTGTTTTCATATGTAATGTTTTCAAAGCATGATAACGTATTTTTCTGAGTAATAAAATAATTTTTTGCGCATAAATTTTCATTTATTTCTTGTACACTTAAAAAATACATGAACTTTATTTCATAATAGTAGTAAATAATCTTTAAATACTGCTTCATCTATGAAGATGAGGCAGTTTGATAAAAATAGACATAAATAATGTACGTATTCGTAACATTTTTGATGCTTTTCTATTTTACGAACTATTTGAGTGTTCCCTACAAGTTCGTAGAAACGAGCGTCGACTGTATATGTATAACGCTTTTCCCCATGTTATCTTGTGAACACGATAACTGGAATAATTTTGATTGCATTTTAACCAATATATGTTGTAAAGATGGTGAAAATCTCGGCCGAGTTCGTAGATGGGCTATTAAGCTCAAAGGGGGTGGAAATAGTGGGGGATTGAAATTTTCATTTCCCGATAATTCCTTTAAAATTGAAAATAGAAAAAAAATTAAATCAGCCTAATTATCGTCTTATCATAACGAACAATTTTTGTATTTAATTTTTTTGATAGCTGCAATTGCTTAGAAGTTATGAACTGAAAAGTGATTTTCCCCCCTCCCCCCATAACTTAAAGTACCTCTCAATCTATGCATGTTAACCCTTGTTGGAAAGCTCTAGTCATTTGCAGTCTCTTCCACCCGCTTTCATTCTTGTATCTTTTAATCTTATGAAAATAGAGGGCGAAATGTTCTTCTGCTTATATCACCGGACAAAATGCTTTGCCCATGTTATCTTGGGAACACGATAACTAGAGTAATTTTGATTAGATTGTAACCGGCGAGGGATATGCTGTAAAGATAGTAAAAGTTTCGGCCGAGTTCGTAGATGGGCTATCCAGCTCAAAGGGGGTGGAAATAGTGGGTGTTGAAATTTTTGTTTCTCCCTAGTTCCCTTATGTTTGAAAATTGAAAGAAAATTCCTATTAGAATTATTGCCTTATCGTAAGGAACAATTTTTTTATTGAAACTGTTTTGATAGCTGCAATTGCTTAAAAGTTATGAGCTGAAAAGCCGTTTTCGTCTCCCCCCCCCCCGTAGCTCATTATTTCCCCATAACACCGTTACGATTGAAGACAGAAACAAAATTTCAACGGGGCGAATTATAATCGTATCATAACGAACAACTTTTATATTGAAAATTATATTTAATATAATCTTTGATATTTAATTTTTATATTAATATAAATCCAAACTATTGCTGAGAAATGCTATGAAGCATAAAGAAAGTTTCATTGAAGATTTCATCCTAAATCCTAATTAGGAAAAGAAGTTCCAATTAAATAAATAGTTAATTTTAAGTTAATTTCAGCAATTGATACAGATTTACTATTTGGTTTTCAAGATCACATTCCAAATTTCATCTCTCTGCGTAGCTCCGATTTTCAGTTATCGGGTTCACAAAAAGATATATCGAGATAATTCTAGAAGAGCATTTTTACTTTCTCGCATACGAAGTATACAAAGAGAAAGTATTGTAATCGTCAAAAAATTCGAACTCGAGATTTTGACGGATCTCCACGTTTTAGACCTCCCTGAGTCCGAAAAACACAATTTTGGAATCATGACTGTCTGTGAACACGATAACTCGAAAACTATTAGAGATACAGGGATGGAATTTGGTATGTGATCTTTACACATAATTTGTAGGTTTCTATCAAAATTTCGACAAAATCCATCGACGGGAAGTCTGTCTGTCTGCGGTTATGTGAACACTATAACTCAAAAATTTGAATATGTATATAGATAAAATTTGGTACACAGTTTTATCATCATGAATGTAGGTCAGTATGAAATTTTGGGCCAAATCTGTCAACGGGTTGACTGTCTGTCGGTCTGCATAATCGCATACTTGTTTACTTTTGAAAGGAATCCTCCATCTGCATGCGCATGCGTACTGGTAGCATGGTAGGTCCTCCATCTGCATGTGAACGCGTAAGGATTACGTCACGCACAAGGACAACCTTGAGCCGGGAAGAGTTTAAAATCGGTACGCATCTCTTTGAATGTGATTCTTTACCTAAATATTTTACAATCACTATAATCTACAATGAAAAACCTTCCGATAGTCATTGGATTCTGAATTACAGTAAGTTCGAATTTTTTTTTATTCACGCGGGGGAGAGGAAACAGCACCTTTTTGGGGAAGTATACGAGAAAGTTTAGGGGAGAACACTCCCGCTGATTTTTACTTTCTCGTATACAAAGTATACAAAGAGAAAGTATCGTCAAAAAAACTCGAACTCGAGATTTTGACGAATCTCCACGTTTTAGACCTCCCTGAGTCCGAAGAGCACAATTTTGGAATTATGTCTGTCTGTATGTCTATGTGTCTGTGAACACGATAACTCGAAAACTATGAGAGCTACGGGGATGAAATTTGGTATGCGGCATTTAAACATAATTTGTAGGTTTCTATCAAATTTCGGATAAAATCCGTCAACGGGAAGTCTGTATGTTCGCGGTCATGTGAACACTATAACTCAAAAACTTGAATAGCTAGATGGATAAAATTTGGTACATAGTTTTATCGTCATAGATGTAGGTCCGTATAAAATTTTGGGCCAAATCCGTCAAAGGTTTGACTGTCTGTCGGCCTGTATAATTTACCATTGAAACCAATCCGCCATCTCCATGCGCATGCGTACGGAAGCAATCGTCTGTGCTCACGAAAGGAGTGAATTACATCAGTTTGTCCTTGAGACGGCAAGAGTGAAACCTAGCAGTGTGCGATTCTTTACCTAGATATTTTTCAATCACTATCGTGAAAAACCTTCTGATAGTCATTGGATTCTGGATAACAGTAGGTTCGAATTTTTTTAGCCACGTGGGGGAAGGAGAAGCGCCACCTTTTGGGGGAAGTATACGAGAAAGTTTAGGGGAGAACACTCCCTCTGGTTTGTATTCGGTGAGGCTTCAAACATAGTTATTCGTGCTTTCTCTTTTTATACTCCGTATTTAAGAAAGTATTTTAAAAATGAATAGGAATTGTTATTTGAAGTCCATGACTCAGATTTTTTAAATCTGGTGGTTCGTTTTATGCCGTGGGAGGAAGAGAAAACCCCCACATATACTTTCGGGGGGGAGGATAAATTTTTATTTCATTTTAGCTGCTAAAACTAGGAATTATCTGAAAGAAAAGTTCCAGGAAAGTTAACTAATTTTGTAACTAAATTTTAAAATTTTTTGTCTACTCCCTGTATTCTGTGATACTTTAAGGTGTCTGTCAATTTTTTGCCCCCCCCCACTTTGGCAACAAAATCACCGCCGCCAGCAGGGCTTAATATACAATTTCTACGCTTAGGCCGAAGCATATTCTTTGCCCCCCTTAAAAAAGTTAATACAGTCGACGCTCGTTATAGCGACTCTCTGCAAAAGATCTTTATAACGAGCGGTCACTATAGTGGATATAATTAAAAAATGTACACTTGCAGGCTCGGCAGTTCCGTAAAAATATGCGATTTTTACAAAGATTCCAACTAAATATTCAAATTATTTTTTATCATTGGCATTAAAAATAAAATTTTATTAATTAAAAATATATTTCTAAAGCAGATTTTAAAGTAGAAAATAAAGGGTGTTATATACTTACAAAACATTTATTTTCTAAAGAAAATAAATTAGGAATGGTTGTTTGTCTTTTCTGCATATATGATTTTAGACAGGATAAATAATGTTCTGTATTTTCTTGCCTTTCAAAAAAAAATTTTAAATCTCAATAGCACTTGAAACTTTTTTTTATTCTAGGCTATTCTAATTTCTGCGCTGTGGTGAGTGGTAATTCCTCCCCACCTCCCCATCAAAGTTGAATTATAACACTGGTGACTCTATATCTACGAAGCTTGGCAATACAATAATCAAGGCCAAGATTTAGAAACATGTTCTTTTCGGAAAAACACCAGGAAGATTGTCCGCTGAATTCGGACGTTGTATTGGGATTAGACGACACTGGACGATCGTTATACCGGAAGTAAAATAGCATAGTGCATAGGGAAACACAGTTGGGATTTTATCACTGGTCGTTATAACGGAATGGTCTTTATAATGTGTGGTCGTTATAACGAGCGTCGACTGTATATAATTTTCCAATTTAATATAAAATAGATTATTTTTAATACAATCTTTATGATCTTCGAAACATAATAAATTTTTTATTCAAAATTACTCTACTTATGAAATAACATTAATACTTGCAGAAATGCTCCATCGAGTTTCTTGAAATCTTCCGAAATTACCTACGAGAACTTCTTCGTTCGCGCTTTTGCGAATGAATAGGCTTGAAGGGTCATTGAGAAGTGGACGTATCTTATTAAATCTATTTCAATGCAAAGAAGCCAAGGGTCCACAGCAGAAAAAAATTGTATCGTTCAATATATATAATATAACGAATGTGAATTTTAACCAGCGGGAGTGGTATCCCCTGAACTTTCTCGCATACTCCTAACACATGTAGAGAAAAAAATAAGCTAAAAGGCAGTGAAACGAACAAGAACCCCTAATGCAGTGGAGAAAAAAAATAAGCGATATCACGTCATATCACGATTTCCGAAAGTCGTCCAACGCGGAAGTGGAATTAGAAGCCGGCGTGATTACCAATAGGGCTGGGTGTAGATAAAGAATACGAAATTTGCAATTTGAACGCCTTTTTTTTAACCGATTGACACAAAAATTGGACACAAATCTACCATTAAAGCAAGAAGGCCACTTACCAAATTTCATTTATAAAAGTAATTTTTTAAAGAAGTTATTGCGTTCAAAAGTATGCTTTTATACAGACAGGCAATCAACCCTTTGACAGATTTGGCCCAAAATTTGATACGGACCTACATTCCTGATGATAAAACTGTGTACCGAATGTTATCCATCTAGCTATTCAAGTTTTTGATTGATCGTGTTGACATGAACGTGGACAAATAGACTTCCCATGGACGGATTTCGTATAAAATTTGATAGAAACCTACAAATTATGTGTCAAGATGAGTGATGTAAAATACTCAGGTATTTATTTTTAAGGGTAAATACCCAAAATGGGTATTTATCTGAATATTTATTTTTCAATTAACTTTATTCATATAAAATACAGACACTGCTGTGAAATATGATTTCTGTATATAATATAAACATGTATAGAATATACATTGAGCATTAGGTAAGATAAAAAAAGAAATCTAGTTCTATGAACATTTTAAATTCTATAAAGGCTAAAAAAATGAATCGGAAAAAACAAAAAACGCAATACTATACTCTAGATCTCGCATAAAATGCGTGGCTTAAATGTCAATCCTTTTTTAATACAATGAGTAAAAGAATAATAATGTATTTGCTGCTTTTTAAAAATGAGAGTTATGTTAACTAAATTAATAAAATAATAGTTTGGTTTAAATTGACAAACAGCTGATAAATAGAAACTAAAATTCAAGATACAATTGTTTATCATCCTTTTTGGATTAATTAGTCAAAGTACCAGACATTGCTGATGAAAAGTTAGCAGATGTTTCAGTTCTAACAGTTTTTAAAAGAGAATTATTCTGAAAGTAATATTCACTCATATTACTTTCAACAAAGTGAAGTGATCTTTGCAACAAGACTTCAGCAACAAGAAATTTGAATTCCTTTGTTGCTGAAACTGTTGTATTATTTGACGATATATTAGATGCACACACTCTAAAAAAGTTTCCTGGTGAGCTTGGATTCATCTAGATCATAAACATCAATACTTAAATGTTCTTGAAACTCTAAACTTGATGTAGTTGTCATGGTTGGAATTTGATTAAAAGAAAATTCATTATCTATTTTATCCATTGCAAAATCTTTTTTAACCCAATAGAACTTTTGAAATATTTTTTATGTGTTTCTCCATTTTGCTTACATTGGTATGTTTATCCTCAACATTACAGTACTTACATTGGATAAATTTTTCCTTCTTAACATTAAAAGCCCCAAGCAGGCAACTTCTTCCTTTTTTTAATTTTTAACGTAAAATTTACTGCAATATTAATACACGTGAAGTGGACGACTATCTATTCACTAAGACAAAACAAGAATGTTTGACTTCCAGCATGGCAGTGCGAGTAAATTATGGATCACAAGATTCACGGGCGCTGTCTATCTCTACTAAGAATAAAGGAGAATGGGTTCATGTTGGTGCTCTACAGGACAGACCGCTAGGCCTAGAGCAACGAAATTCTTACAAACATACTTCGAAGGGTGGGTATGCGCACCTCGTATTTTAATTTATTCATTAATTTCAATCAGTAATAAATCAATTCAGTAATTTTAATTCATTAAAATTTAAGCGACATTTTTTTCATTTTTCCTTAATAACTTCCAAAAATTTTACACCATAAAAATGATTTTTACACCATCTGAAAATTTTAAAAATTATCCTTTTAATGATATCAATTAAGTTGTCATTCGATTTTTTCTCTAATTTTAATACATTTTTAAAAATATTTTCAGCATAATTTTACAATAATACTTTTCATTGTTACAATGAAATTCAAACTGTTTTCATTGCTAAGAGAAATATTTAATTGTGTGTTTCTCTTCCATTGTTGAAAGCTAAGATAATATTGCATTGGATTTTACTTTCTTTTTTATTTGATCAATTTATCTGTCCAATTTGTAAGGGAAGTCCTTATGATAGTAAGTATATAAGGAAATAATCCAGTAAACTGAACAATTATGGTTGTTATGTTTTAATTCATTTTATCGGCATGTTTTGAGCCAGCTAACATGCCGCGCTATTTCGATGTTGAAATCAAGTTTGTTAAATTGTAATTCGGGTCGATTACGTACA
The DNA here is from genome assembly GCA_013235015.1 of Araneus ventricosus. Classification (NCBI taxonomy): domain Eukaryota; kingdom Metazoa; phylum Arthropoda; class Arachnida; order Araneae; family Araneidae; genus Araneus; species Araneus ventricosus. The sequence continues at coordinate 6,763 of BGPR01037610.1, read as the reverse complement.
ATTAGATGATCGTTGACTCCATTAGGTACTTTCATATAGGCTACTTGCACACACACCGATTCGTGTCGACCGGTTTCAGACCGGTCTGCAACATTCCATTAGTAGTGTATAGATAACAGTTGGAGCTTGCACACGTACCGGCGCCTACATAAAACCGATCGGCTGCCGAGAATTGCCACTGCGCTTCGCCGACATCGGCAGCTGCGGGGGGTCCCAGTGACACATGTAAATCTACTGACGCTTGCACACACGCCGATTTCTTTCATCCGGTTTCTTGCACACGTTTCCAGTAGCATACGTAATTCTTCTGACGCTTGCACACATACCGGTTTCAGCCGGTCGACTTCGCTCTCGTGGCGAAATAATAAAATTAGTAACATTTTGAAAAAAAATATTGAACAATATTTTTAGGGATATTTTTTTTTCTTTATTGATATTGTAGGCATAAGAATGAGAAAATTACTTATACACAAAGAAATTTTTAATGGATAGCCAAAAAGTAATGGTTTTCAGTGGCGGATTAAGCTTGTTAAAAGACTAAGCGCTTTAACATTTAGAGGTCTCTGAAAATATATATATGCTTTTTTTACATTTGAACTTGTCGGTTTTTCTAATTTTAAAATAATATTAATGATTCCGCATACATTCCATACTTTTATTTCTATTTTTTAATTACATTTTGTACCTCCTTTGTTATTTATTTTTAATTAGCTTAATAAATCTTTGTTGAATAACTGCAATGCCTTAAAGTTAGTTATAGTTAATTTAAAATAATTTTCTAATGAATTTTCATTTAACATAATTCGCTTTTAAATAAGAATAATTCTCAAAACAACTTTACTCTTCGATAGTCTTAGAAATAAATATAAATTTGTTGTTTTCATCTTGGTTTCTCCTTTAGTTTTGATTTATTAACGCAATAAATGGAAATCCAAATTTTTTCGATTGTTGAAGTGTTTGCTTTCTACAGTGTTAGATTATTATCACAAGAATTCTTAATATTAACACATTATAATTTGGTTGTATTGCCAAGTCAATTTTTAGGGTGTCCGCCGACGTTGCAAACCCAATTTCTGCCGAAAATCAAAAATATATTTTCGTTTCACTTCACTTTTATTTCTTAATTTCCAAAACTTCGAATGCTGAAGTGATTGCTTTCCACAATATTAACACATTATAATTTGATTTTATTGCCAAGTCAATTTTTAAGGTGTCCGCCTCAAAAATCAAAAACATTTTTTTCGTTCTAGAATATGATTTAAATTGAATTTTTAATTATATATATATTAATATATAATTTTATATTATTTTTATATTCATAATTTTATATTCATGGCTGCTTTAAAAACCTTACTTACCTTAACGTAAGAGCAAGTCTCTTCTGATGTAATACTATTTCTCATTTTCGAATTCTTACGAAGAATTTTGGTTTTAAGCCGTTGATGCAGTTCGTTGAATGATGGTATTGTCATGCGAAAAAAATTGAAGAACTTGTTCTCATCCTTTAGAAGTTCTTTCAAAAGTGTATGAAATATTCCTATTTGCTCCCTTTTCTGGTTGATTGGATGAACCCAGTAATTACGCTTAATCCTACGACGCCTGAGACGTCGGTAAAGCAACCACATAGCAGCAATACGTTTTGGATACATTTTACATTCAGAAAAAAAACTGTATTCGAGAATGACCTGATGTACATCCGATATGAAACCGACCGACATGAATCGGTGTGTGTGCAAGGAACGCATCGTCTGCAAAAAACCGAGCATTTTCAAAACCGGTCGACACGAATCGGCGTGTGTGCAAGGAACGCATCGTCTGCAAAAGTAGACTATTTACAAACCGGTCTGCAAAAATCGGTGTGTGTGCAAGTAGCCATAGACAAGGAACAGGACAAGTGCAAGGCTATGTAAAGAACGCGGGTTAAATCTCTATCGCAATTTGAAGTTTCAACTTACTTTTTTAAGGAAACCATGAATATCAAATTATGCATAAGAGAATCAGTTCAAATTATATTCCCGGCGAACAAGATGATTGCCGAAGGCGACTGAGATAACATAAAAGGTGCTAAAAATTATCACTCTATTGTAAGTGTCATACCTTCAAACCGGAAAAACTGAATTATCCTCCCATCCCGTTTAAGCTTTAAATTACTTTATTCTGAATCCTGATAGCAATTGGGTTTTTTTCTATAACTTAGTCAAAACTTAAAAATTTTTATAAACTATTTATTAGTATATAAATTTTATATATTTGATTTTGAATCGCTATTTTCAAATACTTAAAAAAATATCCAGTTTTGGGGTACATACTTAATTTTTTTTATCTAATTTTGAATCACCGTTCGCAAATACTTTTTTTTTTGCAAAATACCCATTTTTTTAAATTTTATCCGTTTAATTTTGAATCACCATTCGCAAATGCCTTTTTTGCAAAATATCCAGTTTGGGATAGTTATAATTTTTACGTTTCATTTTGAATCAACATTCGGAAATCCATTTTTTTTTTATTTTTGCAAAATATATAGTTGGGACTATTTATAAATTTTATATGTTTTATATTGAATTATCATTCACAAATATATTTGTTTGCAAAATATTCAGTGTATGGGTAATTATACTTTTTTTTTCTTGCAAAACATAAATACCCAAAAACTTGATAAAAGTTTGTACGTTTTCATTGTGAATCAGCATTCGAAAAGTTTTTTTTTCGCAAAATGCCCAGTTTTTGGGTATTTACACAGGCTTTGGGTAAATACCCAAAAAATATTTACCTACCACTGGGTATTAACCCACCCCACATCACTGGTCAAGATCACATACCAAATTTCGTCCCTCTAGCTCTAATAGTTTTCGAGTTACCGTGTTCACAGACACACATAATTCCCAAATTGTGTTTTTCGGACTCAGGGAGGTCTGAAACGTGGAGATACGTCAAAATCTCGAGTTCGAATTTTTTGACGATTACAATACTTTCTCTTTTTAAAATAATGTCGAAAAGTTTGTTAACATTTTTTTTATTTCTTCTCTCTGTGCAACCCCCCGACAGCTTCATCCTAGGGATTCCCTATGGGAAATCTGACCTTGGCCGCTAGTTTTTATGTATTGCCATTGTTTCATTCATCATCATTTATGTTTCATCATTGTTTCCCATCATATGTTTACAATCAGAACTTTAAGATGCGCTTTTAACCGAAAATGCAGCAAGAGTTAAAATGTGTTTGATATACAGAATTGGATTTTGGACGTTTAGGAGAGTTTCGATATCAACAAAAGGTTGCATCAAACACTAGTGTTTGGTTATTTAGAATCTCCAGCAAAGATTGCAAATGCATCATCGCTTAATTTTTCAGTCTTAGACCACCAATAATTATGTTCATTGTTACAGTTTTTAAATTTCTTAAAAATTCATTAACCTCAAAGTCATGTCAGAATCTGAACTTTCCCTCTACATATATATGAAAGCTCCAATGTTTTGCGGGTCTATTCTGGTACCCGCGGTTGGGGTTGGGGGCGTAACTTTTTCCGCACGTTAAAAAAAGGAAAAAAGACGCCCCCCAACCCACCCGCGGGTATCAGAATAGACCCCTTAATCGATTTTCGAAACATTTTTGCATATCAAAACAATTTTTGAAGCGAGCACTGAACCCTCTGACTGCTTTTCCCGGGATTTACGCGGGTAGGACGTAAATCTATTTTCTGCTGCATCCTGCGATTTTCGGAAGCTAATGTGTTTACTTGGTACAATTACAGTGTCGAATCGTATTATACTAATAAAGCCTCGCCTATAAATATCAATTATCTTGATTCAATGCATTCATTTTCTGCTGCATCCTGCTATTTTCGGAAGCTATTGTGTTTAGTTGGTACAATTACAGCGTCGAATCGTATTATACTAATAAAGCCTCGACAATAAATATCAATTACCTTGATTCAATAGTATTTGAATAATTTTGCAAAAGTTGCATTTAAAAAATAAAGTGACGAGGATATCTTTTCAAACAGCCGCTGATGTTAAAAGCGTAGGACTACTTTACTCACGTGACTATTTTGTTTCTCGAAAGATTTAAGTTCCAGTAAGTTTTTAGGTAACTTCTGTTGTTGCCCTTTAACTCTAAAATAAGACATTAGTTATGTTTTAAACATATGTAGTTCTGATATATAGAGGAACTCCCATACCAAGTTTTGTGACGTTTTGGCGTGTGAATTAAATTCTTTCCGGAGACCCCAATGAGATGAACGTAGTCCTACGTTAAAATCTGCAGTCAGAGGGTTAATATTAAACTAGGAAAAATAAACAGATTTTTGATGTAGAGACAGACACCCAGGCATGTTTTTTACGCCAAAGTCTCGTTGTTGAAAAAAGTTTATTCATGCAAAAAATCCAAATACAACTTATAATTCAAGTACAGAACATTTACTTTGTTAGTCGACAGCTTAAAACAACATTTCTCAATTTAAAAGAAAAATTAAATTTTTATTTAAGAAATACATTGAAATTACCGTATTCATAATATAATTTACCTACTTGATTCACCATATTCTAATAATTTCTTATCTGTAAAACAAATTAACTTTTTAAAAATATGATAGACATTTTTTAGATGAAGGTCTTGCTAATAAATGAAAAGTTTGCAATTAACCCTTCATAAAGAATTTTTAAAATTGAGTGTCCAAGTAAAGCCATATGCACGGTTGTATCCAAGATGAATTTAAGGTTCTTCTTCACAAGTCCAGGAAAACAAATTTTGGATAGAATATCAGATGGCTTTTAGAGATTATGAGCTGTTGCTTAAAAATTTTTTGAGTATCTTAATCTGAAATTTCTTGCAGTAATTTTCCGAGATTCTGAACAGGTAGAATCTTTTTTCAGGAATACCTTTGCCATTTCTGCATTTCGTAACAGTCGATGCGAATTGCTTTATCCCTAAGTTTTGGTTTTATCGGTTGATCGATTTTTATATAGCAAGGCCTGTTCATATAGACAATAGCCATATATAAATGTTATCACGATGGAAAATAACAGCTTCCTTCGTGTGTAAGCTTCTATGACAAATGGAAAAAACACCATATTAACGACTAACATCATAAAATAATACCCCTTAGCGTCAAAAGCAATATCGATTGCTAAAAGAATCATATTGCCAGTTACTTCGAAAAAGAAGTATTCGATGACACTTTCAACAGGTCCCAAAATGTTTGTAAGGATGTAGCAACCCACATGAATAATTAAAAAAATATCTACAATACGTTCTAAAGTGCAAGGGACACGAAAATAGATTGGAGCTACACAAAGAGTTGCAATTGAAATTAGAAAGCGTGCAATTGCTGGTAACCGGATGACTCTCGACCTGAAACACAAAACAGCGGCAAAGCTTCCCCAAATAATGGTGAAGTTCAAAACGTAATTCCCTGCTAGAAGTAGCAAACTGTAACATGTTAACGTTATTAACAATTGTATTGTCACAGGTAGCGGTACTATGGTGGAGATTCCATAACTTACGATAGCATTCTTGACAAGCAGAATCAATATGAAAATGGCATTTTTTTCTCTTGATACATTGAGAAACGATCGATGCTCTCCAAAGAACTCTGCTAGGGCTCTTGCACAAAGTAAAAGAGAATCGGTCCCATTCCTGAAAAGAGATGAAAATTATTAAAATAAATTTAATAAAACATAAATTTAATAAATAAATTTAATAATAAATTTAGTGATAAATAAATTTAATTATAAATTTAATGATAAATGTAATTATAAATTTAATGATAAATTTAATGATAAATTTAATAAGTTTTTAAAAGGCTTATTGACCGAGCGACATGATGTTCTGTTTTGAACTCTTAAAAGCCCGATTGTTTAAAAATTGATTTTAAAAATTTTTCACCACTTTCATTTCTTGAATGAAACATCGGGAAAATACTTTAAAAAAATATTATTTCGTTTTAAGTATAGTTTATGGCTAAAAAACAGTTTGTTACCAACTCACCAGATTTGGCTTTATTTCAGAAAATAATTTATCGATACAATTCTATGATATCAAACACAGATGAATTTTAATAAATAATAACACGGATAAGGAATTTTCTTTAACATTGTAGAATAAAATATGGAATTCTCAAGCGCACAAAAGAAACTAAAAAGATGCAGCCTCGAGTGAAAACCATCAATTTATTTTTATTTTGTCATCAGCACAGGCTGCCATCTATATGTTGTAAATTTATTTAATAACATTTTCGGTATGTATCCTATTGGCAACAACAGACATTCGAGTTTCAGTCTTGTTCTCAAGATTTTAGAAGACAAAATTGCGTATGTTGCTTAACTCTTTAACAACGACACTGTTTTCCTCGCCATTCAATGATAAGCATCTCATTACCCGACACCGCCCGAACGCATATAGGCATACTGTACTCGAGCAGAGCACCGTTGTAACTTTGGAGGGCTCTGATTGGACAAGCGAATCTGACGTAACTATGCTTTGTTGTTTGTTTACCTCTGACCACACTCTGACTGATTCTTTCAACTAACGCTAGCGAAATGTTCTTTGTGTAATACGCTATGGCTATTCAGAATTCCAATCTTCCCCCTTCTGTTGTAAACGAAGTTGTTAAAATCCTTGAAGACGAAACCATCACTCGAAGTAACCTCCAAAGTGTTTCCGATGTGTATTCATGGATAGAAGAATATGGAAGAACTTTAAACAAGGTACGCGTGTCGCACTGTTGATGCGATATGCAGAAGAGTGACGTCAGATTCGTTTGTCCAA
>BGPR01037609.1:0-15070 GCA_013235015.1 Araneus ventricosus | reverse complement strand
TTCTCTCCTGCCTCGAGTCTTATAGATCGTCTATAAATCACGTACACTGCGGAAGAAATAAAAATGTTTCTAACTAATAACACTTCTAAATATTGAGAAATTGCTATAATCAATACCCTAGAATGTCTCAAGCAAGATGCGCAGGCTTAAGCAAATTCTGATGTGAATAACAATGAAAATAAGTATTTTATTGCTTTGAATGATTCTCCGTAATACTTGAGATGATGCAAGTGTATAGGAAGGAATATTTTCTAATACCTATTCACAATCCAGCGTCTTTAAAGTAATATCCCATAATCTTACATTTACTGTAAAGTTACTTATATAATAGTTAGATTAAATGCATTAAACATTCAAATTATTTTATGAATAAATAATACGATTGCGATTCCAGCGGCTATGAAACAGGAAAAAAGTATCAGCAATTGAAATTTTGCAAATTCTTCAGCAGTTATAATTTAATAATCATCTAATGTCTATGAAAATAAGCGCAGATTATTAGGATATTAATAATTTGACTAATAGAAAAGAGGCTTACGAGGGAGATTACGTTTGCAGTTACTCTACAAAATAAACAGCAACTGAATTATTTGAAAAATAATACCCAAAATTAATTCATTTGTTACAGAAAATAGCATATAGGATTAAAAATTGATTTTTCTGGCTCATTTTATAAACGGATTGTAATCATAAATTATGTGATTGATTCAAAATTCACCTGCTCAAAAATTCAAAGGTTTATGCAACTTATATTTAAAACTTAGCTATGTAATATTTAAATTTTTCATTTAAAAAATTACTGCACCATCAAGAAAAGAAGCCTCAATAATTGAAAACTTATAACTAAAATAAATTTAATATTATTGTAGGAAACACTTTCTTAAAGCGATTTTTAAACCAACTATAAGCATTCATGAGAAGAAAGCATTTCTAAGAATTATGTATAATTTGTATTTTCTGTATATATTGGGTTAGAATAATATTTTATTAAATAAAATGCTTTGACTAAAAGAGTCCTTTTTTAACGTAAGCATAATTGAAAAATTATTGTACTTTCATATCATTTACATATTATAGCATAAGTACAATTTTTCTTTAGTGGCCATTATTTATAATTTAATTCCTGAAACAGATTAATCTTGATTGAAAACAAAATTAGATTTTTATTTCAAGAAGCAGAATAAACTATTTTCTCTTACTCATATAAAGCAAAAGGAATTTATTTTCCTAATTAAAAGTAAATTGTGAAATTTTAATAATGATAATAAAATTCCAATATATTAATTTTATTTATTGATAATCAACACATAAAATTAATCGCCGAACTTATAGTAATAGTAAACCTTTTCTTCATAGGTAGTGTAGATACTACATCATTAGTTTTACTGTCTTCACGGACTTAAACTGTTTTTAAACTCTTCAAGAAAGCAGTTTTTAAAATGATCATACTATACAATTTTTTTTCAAAAGATTTAATTTTATATTTGCAACAATTCAGATAAACAGAAAAATTAGAATTATTTTTCTGAACAATCCTGAATCTGAATCAAACTTATTTTGATTGTTTTCACTTCCAATAATTTCAGTTTAACGAAAAACTAAATGTGCATATATATGTCAGTTTCCTTGAAGAAGTTTATATAATTAATCTGTAGATAGTTTAACTTCCCTGTTGTATCATTACATGGGTAGTGACTATACATATTGCTAATAAAGGACGTAGATAATATGTAACACTTACGGTGGTAAAAAGGGCGGCCGTTTTATCTTTCATGGATTAGAAAAATGGGAAAGCAATTCTTCGTTTCTCAGCAGTAACCTTCATTATTTTAAGATTTCATTCACTAGCAATTTAATGGTTAATCTAGAGACAATAATTTTCATTTGACATCGATGAAATAAATATCGCTAAAAAGCAGTTGCTATAAATAAAAATGTATTATGATAGGGATTTTTATATAGCATTGCTTTTCATAAGCAATTAATGTAGTTCTGCCTTTTGTACGCTTTTTCGCCAATAAACTATCGATGAATATTCAAGTGGAAAATTCCTTCCGCTTTTACAAAGATTAGATTCCTACACGTCCTTCAATTCATAAAGCTTTCTATCTTATTATGTGCATTATAATACTCAACCCTCTTCTCAATACGAGTGGAAGTCTTATTCACCGAAGAAAAATCAAGTGGAAAAGTGCTAAGCGAATGTCCACCACAAAAATATTTATATTCACCACTGAACATATCACGTAAAGCAATAAGTGTTACGAATCAGTCTGAAGTCTTCATCTATGAAATAAATATCGCTAAGAAACAGATACTATTAATAAAAATGTATTATGATAGGTATTTTAATATAACATTGCCTTTCATAAGCAATTAATGTAGCTCTGCCTTTTGTACGCTTTTTCGCCAATAAACTTTCAAGTGGAAAATTCTGTCCTCTTTTGCTAAGATTATATTCCTACACGTCCTTCAATTCATAAAGCTTTCTATCTTAATATGTGCATCATTATACTCAACTGTCTTCTCAAAACGAGTGGAAGTCTTATTCTCCGAAGAAAAATCAAGTGGAAAAGTGCTAAGCGAACGTCCAACAGAAAAATATTTATATTCACCGCTGAACATATCACGTAAAGCAATAAGTGTTACGAATCGGTCTGAAGCTTTTATAACCTGATGGGCTCGAAAAAAATTCGAAAAGAAATAATAAAGCACACTAAAATAAAATCTACCCTATTTATCCATCCAAGAGTCAACTTCTTTATTCTATTTCATAGCCAGCTCTCACTCCACACGGCATATAAAAGACTCGGCAAAATAATATCTCCGATAGATGCGGTATCATTAAGCTATGCTGCAGGCACTTTTTTAAGATGAATTTCTCCTACCGCAACTGTGTTCTCGTAGAACGTGAGAAAATATATGTTTTTTGAAAAAGCTATGAGCAATGCGATGTTGTTTCCTGGAAAAGACATAAAATTAATGCCTTCGTGCAAGATGATGATGTTTTTCTTTTTCTTCCACTTTTTTTCTTCTTCTTCTTCATCTTCTTTCCATCCTCCTCCTGTTACTACTAAAATAAATGAGTTAGAGAATCGTAAAGGAGGCATTTTATGTATTGAGTCCGTATCATATTTCATTTCGCTATTTAATACTTGTAAGGGTAGTGGTATTCAACCGCTTTTCTTCGGCGGAAACCGCATCAGGCATATAAAAATACACACAACTAATATCGCTCGGCGAATTTAATATTCAAAGACCGATTACACGCAGAGGCATGATTCAGTACGCCAAGAGAAATCATTTCCTCTGCATGCAAGTGGTTGTCAAACAGAAAATATTTTCGGTTTTTATAATGAAAAAAAGGATCATTTCAATTTGTTTAGTAGCATATTTGCCTGTTCACAAGAGATGTGTTTTTGTTATTTCTTCGAAAATTAAAGATGAAGGAGTGCTCAAAATGCTATAACTCTGAATTATTGATTTTGAACTGCATTCTCAGCGGTACAATAGACTGGAATATAAATATATCGATAAGAATGATTTAACAAATAAAATATTGAAGCGAAACTTTACTTTCCATAAGACATCGTGGATTTTTGAAAGATATTTTCACATCGGTTACAGCTTCTAGAAGTTCGGCTTGATTCTTTTTTTTCAATGATTGAGACATGATATATTTAAAAAATAATTATATGTTCCTTTCCATTACTGAAGGTAAAGTTGATCGATTTGAAACATAAAATACAGAAATATTCCTTGGTGTCTAACAATCTAATAAAAATAACCAAGAATGAATTAATTTAAAATTGTAATAATTAGCTACTTGTTGAAGTTCTAAAATTCTCTAAAGAATTAAATAAGAAAATCAATTCAGTGTGAAGTATTTGATTGCAATTAGATTTAAAGTTTGAATCATGAATTTCTTTGCCAGAAGTTACTTTAAACAACTCCTTTTAATTAGGATTACACTAAATACGAAAATATTCTTAAATATTACAACCCAAACTGTCGATGGGATAGGCCTGTACAATCACCTCAATAATAATGTCGTTGAATATTATTCAAATATCAGTTTAAATTTTGCACTTTATTTATTTAACAATTATTTTAAATCTTTAAAAATGCATATATGAAACAAAATACGGCTTTACTTGCAAATATTTTTAAATTATCTATTTTTGAAACTGCCAATTAAGAAATACTTTTGAAGTTCTACAGATATTTAGTTGTATATCTCATTACCATATTTAAACATTTATTATTAGCACCAGCATAAATGTTCAGTTATTTCTGATAAAATAATAGCAATTAACTAATTTGCAAAGCATAAGTAAAAACCGTTTCTTCCTTTCATATAAACAAAAAATGCACAGAAGTTTGAAAATTACTACTCTTTAATTTTATAATCATCTTTAACATGCATCTAAAATCAGCGTAAGACTCTATTCTTTTTTAATGTCACTTTAGGTAATTAAAGAGCTAATTATATAAATCAGGATGCCACGTATTTCCAGTATTTTCTTATAATGTATATTTTCAACCTTTGAATATTTAGTACATAAAAGCGACAATTTTAAGATGGAGATAAAATAAAATAAATAAAATCAGCTGCCATCTTTCCGAACCTTTCTTGGAAATACCACTGAAAAAGGACTTATTTCAGAGAAGCAATCGATATGAGCTTCTATTAAAGTGTTATTAAATAGTATATTATTATTACTGGGCTAGAAGATTCGCGTCCGTCTTAGACGGGCTTTTAGCTTGCCAACAATATCTCAATCATTTATTTACAATATCCTGACTTTGTTGCTGATGAATACGTTGACGGTATTCTGAAAACAATGTAAGGCCTTTTTGCCTTTCTTCTTGAGTTTCTCCTTCTCTTCTACGATGGTTTTCATTATCTGCACAGCATATCCTATTTAACACTTTAATCCCGAGACGACTTTTTTCTTCTAGCCCCTTTAAAACCGGGGCCTTTTGGGAAGAAGCGACATGAACTGGACTCTCCCAACCTGGGTGGTCATTTGCCCCATCACCTCACCCCTGCTATAACCGTCCCTTAAGGCGCACGGAAATGGGCTGCGGTTTGCAAGGAAAATTGGTCACACCCCTACCGCGCTTATCTCCTAAGCGATCTCAGAACCTCACCTCACCTCAACAGAAACCAAACGCCTCAGACCGGCCTTCGCCGCTGTTAAGGGGGGGATTTTTAGACAGTCCAGCTCGGTGTGAGAGGGTTAATGTCTCTTGACTTTGTCTCGCCCGCCATCGTGCTGTCCTTCGTTTCCTTTCAGTGGATTCTTCTCTATCCATATTGTTTACCAACACTCAAATCAAAACTAATCACTAAATCTTTATAACATTTAAGATAACAACTTTACTCTTAAATATTCAAATCAAAAATTAAGTATGTAGAAGGAAGAAAATATCGGAAAGACCATTGGAATAGAAAGACTTCAAAATACGGGGACACCCGAGTTTCTCTTTCAAAGATAAGGGAAATTACCTTCCCCTTTGAAAACCCGCAATGACAGCTGGCACTCTCCGAATTCTAAGAAACCCATCCCCTGTTCCCCCAACACTTCTGGGAAAGCCACTCTAACAAAGAGAGCGCGCGCTGCGGGTGTGAAATTAATCACACTGCGTCTGGTCTCAATCTGTTTTGTAGCATAGCCACGCCCACATTCCTGAGCGTTTGAGGCCTTCGCGCGGCTTTTTTATTATAGATTATGCTGTTAAAATTCAGGACGCGATAAGTTATAAAATTTTAAAAACTTTGTATACCTATATATATTTTTTTTAGAATTTCATTGGAAACATCACATAAAAGTATCAGCAATTTAGATAAATTGTCCGTGCCATAAATGCTACTTTTCTGAAAATAGCAACGAAACATCTTATTGATGTCCCCCAAAACTGTCACTTCAAACATTAAATTAATATGAAACAAATAATATAATTGAGTAACAGAACAAAACACATTTGGAATTTTATACACTTTTTAATTTAGCATTTTTTTTAAACTTCAAAAACTTCAAAATCATGGCTTAAAACTCCGTAACTAGACAAAATACCAAAAATGTTGTTTTCCTTAAAGCTTTTACCGAAATACTAAAAATGTGTACTTATAATTACTATGTAGCAAACTATCTCTCCATATATATAACTATAAAATCCCCCGTCACGGTATGACGGGTGCAAATTGCCTCTTCATTCGAGAGATTTCCCATCAAATCTGACATGTTTAAATAAATATATATGCGAGAGAAATGCTGAACATTGATTGAAAACAAATAAATTAAACATATGATTTATTACAGGAAATATTTATTTTATTTACATAATTCTTTATTCAAAAAATCTCTTGGTAAACAACATTCAGTGTGAAGTATTTTTCGTTCTTTAACAATTTTCCTTGTACTTCAGATGCCTTGTGTAAATTTTAACGTTGGCAAAAAATATTATCAAATTATATCATCACGATTGCACTAAATAATTAGATGAATCGTGACGTCCAAACTATATCACGCGCATGATATACCACTGATGTAATTTACTACTTTCTATTAAAAAACGGAAATTAATATGAAATATATGATTAATATAATTTAAAATTTCTCGGGAACTATTGATCATACCGAGATAAATTTCATATCAATGGATAGGAAATTTTATTTCACTACTTTAGAGCAGTTAAATTTGAAATTAGAACGACAATTACTCTTTTAAATTTAAAATTACTGAAATTTAGGTTCTCCAACAATCAAATAATGCTGTTGAACGACTGGCAGTGCAATGGCGGGAGTTTTATTGTTGGTGACGTCAGAGCGTTAAAGAGAGACTGATCTGGGCTATTATATTAGTAATAAATGAAAAAGCAATTTCATCATTTTTTCTGCCAGTTCTAACAAGCATTTTATCTTTAAAAATATCAGAAAGAAGCATCACATTCAAAACCGAAATTTCAATCATCTCGGATAAAATAGCAAATTTTCCGCACCACAAGTGTTGCTCTTCTCGAGACTCCAAGAGGAATGAGACGCCATATGTCACTTAACGAGTTTAATCGGCGCGAGGCTTACATTACTTTCAATTTATCTATCAAATCGCTGGACCAAAAGTTGAAATTGATCCTGGTTATTCAAGTGAAATGTACCAAACTCTCAAAAGAACTTCTACGAAGAATCGTTAGGTTTCATAGAGATAAAAAGTTATTTCATTAGAGAAATGGACTATAAATCAAAATTTTGTAATGTGGATGTAATAGCTCACATTTCGAAAAGAAATGTGCGCTTATAATTACTATGAAGCAGACTATCTCTCTATATACATAATAAATGAAAAAGCATATTATGATAATAAAGGAACCGACATTTCATCATTTTATCCGCCAGTTCTGACATGCATTTTATCTTTAAAAAATATCAGAAGGAAGCATAACCGAAATTTCAATCATCTTGGATAAAATAGCAAATTTTCCGCACCACAAGTGTTGCTCCTCTCGAAACTCCAAGAAGAATGAGACACCATATGTCACTTAGCGAACTTAATCGGCGTGAGGCTGACATTACTTTCAATTTATCCATCAAATCGCTGAACCAAAAGTTGAAATTGATCCTGGTTATTCAAGTGAAATGTACCAGCCTCTCCCAAGAACTTCTTCGAAGAATCGTTAGGTTTCACAGAGATAAAAAGTTATTTCATTAAAGAGATGGACTATAAATCAAAATTTTGTAATTTGGATGTAATAGCTCACATTTCGAAAAGAAATTTCTATGAGAAAATGCAAATTTCGTCTTTTTTGAGGGAGTTCTATCATTTTGTTGCTTGTATTTTATCCAACCATCTTCGATACGTTTTATTCGGGAATGAAATGAATAATTCTGCCTCAGAGATTTATTTCACCATTCTATCAAAATTAAATTCGCTTTTCAAATTGATTCTATCGTCAGACAGGTTGGAAATAATAGAATTGGCCTCTTTCTGCTTTTTTATTAAAAGAGAATTTTATAATATTTTGGCTCAGACTTACCAGTGGGGGAAAAATTTTATCACTAACTTATTCTGATATTTTACATAGGAGAAAAAAGGTTTTACTTTCAGCATGGGTTAACCCGCGAGAACGCGCGAGGGTCGTTTTATGACCCTAAGTCCTCGGAAATATCCGATTCCTAGAAAAATAGCCTCTTGTTCATTTCTTTCTTATAAGTAGCTGAGTTAGTCAACCTCCTCTGCCTTTCATGAGTATTTTGAAAATATTTCTGGAATTCCCCCAATACATGTTTTGTCAGTTACTGGGGTTATGAAATGACCCTGCGCGTCTTTCCGTTTGTTACACAGACAAGTTATTTCATGCGGCTCATACAATCAGTTCGTTGTTTTCCTTGCCGAATTGAAATATTTATTTGTTTCTCACAATGCCGACTCCATACTTAAACGAAATTTAGCGTTTACGTAAACTTCTTGCTGAAGTTGAAACTGATAAAGATCCAGATTTTGACTATGAAGACATTGGACCTGAGGATGTTTTAGAAGTTAATTTTTCATGAAAGTTTCAGCGAACATGACACGGAATCGGAAGAGGAAGGAGATTCTGGAATTGAAGAAGTGAATAACTTGGAATGGTTTTCATAAAAAGATGGCATGCAGTGGAGAAAAACAAAATTTAGACAGAATATTCGTAATCGTTGTCATAATATTTTGTCACACTTACCTAGAAAAAAAGTACCAGCGAAAGATGTGACAAGCCCTGTGAAGAGTTGGGAGCTACTCATCAACGATAACATGACACAGTTAAATTGTAGAGTGAACAAAATATATTTATTGATGAATGCGCACCAAATTTTTCACGTAAAAGCGATGCGCGAAAAAACGGATTCTCTAAAAATCCGCGCTTTATGAGTGGATATTAATGGAGTAGATTTAAATTTTTATTAATCACTGTATTTTTAATGCCTAAAAGCCAAAAGCGGTATTTTTCCAACTAAAAATATAATGTTTTCAACAGATCAGAGTTTAATTTCAGTTTGGGGTCATTCTATGACCCCCACTCGTCTTAGTGTTCGCTAAGGAGGCGCGCATTCTCTCGGGTTAATGTATTCAAACCTTTGCAATATTATTTGAACTATGCACATTAATTCATAATTTATGAGCTAAAAGAACTATTTTTTCACAACCTGACAAGAATAAATTCTCCGTTTAAATAGACTACATTAAATACTTCCTTAGGGCTGCGATGATATGATGGTAATGTTTCAACCTAGGGAGCTGAAGGTTTCAGGCTCGAAACACGATTCCAGCGAAGAACCGCCGTGTTTGCGGACCTTTTGCAAGCAAAATCATCCGTAGTGGCGAAATGTCCTCCCGTTGGTGTGGAGTGAAAGTTTGGAGAGGGGGGGGGTGCCATATCAGTTGTCGTCCTCGTCATCTGACCGTGGTTCAAAATTAAGAGGTCCGTCCCCAAATAGCCCTCGTGTTTCTTCAAAACGGGACGTTAACATAACTAAACTAAACTTCTTTGACATTGAAGAAATAGTCTTAATTTGACAAAAATTTTCAGTTTCTTATTCACCTGATAAAACTACTGCTTGTTGAAAACATTTTTGTAATTAATTTGAATTCTCGATTGATCAAAATGTCTCGAGTATGTACTCTAATTATGTACTTCAGTTTTCAGTTTGATATGATTTTTATAATTATCGACACTTTGATTTCCAACGTCAGAGTAATTTTCTAACATTCCGGTTGGCTTTTTATGAAAGCTTAAAAACTAATTTTTTCTTAATGTGTTTTTGTATTATTTTATTCAAAAAGGAACTTCTCATTATAATAAGACATTTTATTTCTTATTATAACAAAATATTTTCTTACATTCTGATTATACTCATGATTTTGCAATTTAATCCAGATATTTAGTTTAATTGGTTGTACGCTGTTGTAAAAAGGATTTTTTTATATCAGCTTAGTTTGTATTTTGTGTGTTTGGAAATACAGCCAAAACATTTATACACAGACAACTGCACTCAAAGAAACAGATAACATTATTGCTTAACAAACAAACCATCTTTATAAATTTTTCAACATTTCAAAGAGGAAGAAACTACTCAGTTTTTCACAACCAATAATGAATAATTCTGAATATTTTTAACATCCGATATGATTATGATACATCATGTTCCTACCAGATGTGAAAAAATATTTTGATTATACTCTTGATTTTACAATTTAATCCATATATTTAGTTTAAATCGTTTTCGGCTGTTACGAGAAGGATTTTTTTATATCAGCTTAGTTTGTATTTTGTCTGTTTGGAAATACAGCCAAAACATTTATACACAGACAACTGTACTGAGTGGAACATATCATATCTTTCCTTAACAAACAACACCGTCTATCTCAATTTTTCAAAATTTCAAAGAGGAAGAAATTACTCAGTTTTTCGCAACCAATAATGAATATCTCTGAATACTTTTAACATCCGTTATGAATATGATACCGCATGTTCCTATCACATGTGAAAAAAATCCACAGACATTCGTTATTGGATGCGGAAAATTGTGTATTTAATTCCTCTTAGAAATTTCAAAAAATTGAGGTAAGTGTGGTGCTTGTCGACATTTTACTTGTTCCCATATATGAGTGAGTCTGACCTGTTTTTATTTGTTCCCTTCGTGCACGTAATTTTAAATATTGCAGTTTATTGTGATTTCAATTGAGTTTTTAAGAATAATCATGCAAAGTTTTGCTATGAATATAATTTCATTAAAATTATCTATATACATGTAACATATTTTTATTTGATAAAGATAGTTACTAAAAAGAATTTATTCCTCGATCTTTCCAAAATGCAAGAGAAAAAATTTGTTTAAAAAATTCCAATTTTAAAGTGAAATTGATTCATTAACAAAATAATAAGAATACATATATTATGTATGTTGCCAAAAAAATAAACACTACACAAACAACAATTCGATCACTGAACTTATTCATCTTACTTAATAGTAGTGTTATAGAGGGACGAGACTCAAGTTTTTGTGTAGTGCTGCTGAAGAATCCATTCAATTTTAGGAACCATTTTTTATTAGGTTACGTTCCACAGCACAGAACATTAAAGTTACAAGACACAAGACGAGACAGAGAACAACATCACGATACAAGCACACAGCTAGAATGACAGAGAGGCAGCATGGGGAAAAGATGGCTCCAGTAGCGCCACCTACCATAGAAAGGAGAAGGCAGTTGATTGTAACCGCTACAGTGTGTTATAAAACGTGTCTCAAAGAATATTGTTTTCCACAAATATTTATTGAGTATTTTCATAATAAACATAGTCAATAAAAAAAAGTCATTTCTTTGACAGATAAAAAACTTTAATAAAAATTTCTGTTTTTATTTTCTACTGAACATTTTCTAAAAAAAGCGCTAATCTCTAATAAACTAAAGTTTCTTGTACATATTTTTATAATTTCCGCATTCAAAATATGCGTAGGCTGACAGCTATTGAGCTCTTAAAATTATTTGTGTCGATTTTTTTGATTTTACAGGTAATTCTTATTTTAAATTTTGCAGGAAAAATGCAAAAACGTTGATAATGAATTTATTTAATTATGGTGGCTTTAATAAGTATTGTGAAAAATAACTAAATAATCTTTAAAAATAATTTAATTCGAATCAGTAGACAATTTTTGGTTTGTATTGACAATTTTCTTTTGTTCATTTTAATAAGATAAATTCCTTTTAGAAAAATTTAATCCAGGAATAATATTCATTTGATTTATATTTGCTTAAATTAATTCATTTTGGGGTGTTTTTTCTCACATAAATACACTGTAACAATGCCATGGTAACATTTTTCTGGTTTTATATAGCAAATTATTAAATCCTTTCAATTTGATGTTTATCAGTTTTCGTTTTTAGGTGAAATCCCTCTTGATATTGTGTCATAAAACATATCTAGGAATACTTTTGTATCTTTACACTTAATATAATGTATTACTAGTAACAATGAAGCAAGTTTAAATCAAAGGTCATAGAGAATAGAGAATGCATGCGGTGTGATTTAAAAATCAATTCCATTGAAATTTCATTACAAAAATAACTCCGCATATTGTTCAACTGCTAATTTTTTGACCCTGTGCTGTAACGTCATGCTGCATACGCCAAAATATGCATATTATTAATATAATAGCCCAGATCTGTCTCTCACTGATCCGGTAACGCTCTGACGACAACAACACTAAAATTCGCGCCATAGAAGTGCGAGACGTTAAACAGCATTATTTCATTGTTAGAGCACCTAAATTTCAGTAATTTTAAATTTAAAAAAGTAATTGTAGTTCTAATTTCAAATTCAATAACTCTAATATAGTGAAATAAAAATTTTTATCGATTGACATAAAATTTATCTCTCTATGATCAATAGTTCCCGAGAAATTTTAAATGATATTAATCATATATTTCAAATTAATTTCCGGTTTTCGATAGAAAGTAGTAAATCACGTCAGGAGTATATGATGCTCGTGATATTGTTTGGATACCACGATGCATCTCATTATTTAGTGCAATCGTGATGGTATAATTTGATAATATTTTTGGCAACGTTTGACAAGCAGATAAGTGCATTGTTTTGATTAGAATTTCGAAAAAGAATTCCTTTGAAATTTTAACTTTTGACTTACGTTCGATAATCTGAGAATTTTATGGTTATTGAATTATTATGTACATATTTTGTATATATTTTTTACAATAATTTAAAACTTTACATCCATGAATTAGTTTTGTATATTTTTTACGATGAATACCGACGTAGGACGCATCGCAAAATGACGGCGGATGACAAAGGAAAGGAAAGCAAGATTGCTAGCGAGGCAAAGCCAGGAATCGCTAGACAGGATTCGTGCAGTAGATGCAGCCGCTTACGGAAGACGCATCGAAGCTGAAACTCCATCACGTGCTGTCATAAAACATATGTTTATTTTATTTGCTTTCAATCAATGTTAAACATTTCTCTCGCATATATATCTATTTCAACACGCCAAATTTGACGGGAAATCTCTCGAATGAAGAGGCAATTTGCACTCGTCATTCCAAGACGAGTGATTTTATAATAATTAAATAATTATATTTATATAATTTTCTTGAAAATACTCGAATTTGACGTATTTCACACGAGCATGAGTTGATCCCATTGTGCAGTGAATAGAACTCAAATTTTTGATAGATTGCTTTTATTTAGATAAAATTTCTTCGGTCATCAATTTTCGCACTGGGAGAACGTAGTGGATACAATATCCGTATCTCAACGATATGATTTTACCTTCTGGAAAAAAGCACAAATAATAAACAATTAACTATGCGGGAAACACTCTTTGAATTAAAACTTATGTGTCTCTTTAATTTCCAATGTTATTTTGCTAATCTATAACACAATGTATATATCATAATACAAATACACATAAAGATATCAAAAAGAAAGTATAATATATGTATATTCAAAATATTATAAAAATATAGATAACAATACCACAGATAATTGTAATGTAATGCGAAGCGTAGTTTTGTTATGAACAGTACTTTACATACAATAGAACAATACATAGGATTTAAAATTATTTTTCCTAAATATAATTTTAGTCCTTAGTCCTAATCATCAAAATATAAAAATATAAACTAATCCATAAAGGAATAATCGACTTATTATTTTTGAAGCCTGATTTTAAGTAATATTTTGTGCATTTTACTGCTGGTTTGAAAGTTTAGGGAAAAAATTATATCATTGATATATTTACAAATGTGAAATTATATATAAATTTATTTTTATAGTATTCATGTCTGAATATTAAATTCCGTAATTAAAATTTTCAAAGACTTATAAATAGTGGCAGTCGATGTTCAGTATTAATGAACAGTTATTAATATTCATAATAAAAATATCTTTAATACATAAATTATGATAAGTTTCGCGGGAAGGCATTTTTCATTTATACATTGGGAGAATAAACCAGATACTAAAAAGCTGAAATTCATGTAAAATTTATTTGAATTAAAATTCTCCTTTGAAAGAAAATTAGTATCATTAATCTAGGAAAATAAGATAACATTTTGAAATACTTAAAAGCAATTTTATATATAGTTTAGATCTTTGAAAAATATTCTAATAAAATTAATTCTTTATGATTTTCTGCGAGATAATACGAAATGATATTGATTTTTGGAATTCGCGATGTAACTGTTATTTTTGAAACACCACCACTGATCCCGCTATTAAACTATTGCCGTATGATTTTTGGAAAAAATATATGTAATTTTAATTAGCTGCAATGCCTTATCTGATTGAGATAATAGCCGATTTTCTTCTTGCATATTGATAACAAGGCATAAGTAACAAAAAAAATAATGCTACAGAAAATTTATGATTTCTAAGTTCAAAAATGAATTTCGGTGCGGATACACCTTTGTCGTGAAGTTGATTACCACATTTTCTACATATATCTAATATATTTATAAATTGTACAATTTGTAAAATTTTTTATCTAATTATACCCACCATAACCTTTTAATTGATATTAATCTCCACACGATATGTTTCCACTGTCATTTCAAAATCAAAACTTGTTGTCTTTCTTTATCCTGCTGCGTGTTAAAATTTATTATTAAATTAATTAACAACGTGAGAGGTAAAAACAGGCATTATTTTAAAAATGGATCTCCACCTTGTCTATAATTGTCCCTTGTACCTATAATTATTATGATTTAGATCAATATTGCAGATTGCAGCTTTGGCTTTAAAACGTTAGTTTTATATTTGCTGTTCCCTCAGTATCGTTGAGGCCACCGAATATTCACTCCAAACAACAACATGGCAATACAGAATAATAATATATACAGTGTTTAAGATCTTGTGAGTTAGTTTCACAATATTATTGATAGAATAAAAATTCGAAAACTATTTATTGAAACAGACATAAGAAAGACTATGTTTAATACTATAAGACGTATATGAAATTAATATCAATTTAAAGGTTATAATTTGATCAGAAATTTTACATTTTGTAGAATTTATAAA
>BGPR01037608.1:1941-15070 GCA_013235015.1 Araneus ventricosus | reverse complement strand
GTTTACCTCATATTTATGTTAGAAAATTTCAACTTGAGGAACCTGAAACGAGTGATGATGAATATTCTTTTGTATGCATGGATTGCTCTAATTTTAACAATGATTCTGATTAATTTGATTAATGTTGTAATTAAAAATTATAAAAATACACATTTGTGGATATTGTTCGTGAGTATAATGCAAATTCTTGATTTGTAAGATTTTTAAAAAAATCTATGCTTTTGCAATGTAAGTTCATTCCTCTCCCCATTTTTTGTTTCATATTTTATCAAAAAAAAAATTATGCGAGTATATATAGTTTGTATTTTATCAACCAAATTAAATTATTGTTTTCTGCATTCCTGTTTCTCTTTTAAAAAACAGAAATCTGTAGCTAAAATCATCTTGGGTAAATTTTATTTCATATCTTTATAAATTCATCAAAAAAATCACATTTAAAATAACAGAAAATAAAAAATATGTGTTGCCTAAAAATGATTTATTTTTACTTAAAATTCATTAAAATGTCTGTTAAAAATATAATATTAGTGTGGCCAAAACTGGTGCAAATGAGGTTAATTTATTTAAATATTCATAACTCTAAATCTAAAATATTCTTCAGAAAAATTTTATAACCAGCAGAAAGCCAATAAAATTTGCTAAAGAATAGTATAAGTATGATTTAATATGCTTTAAACAGTCACCCACTGTGAAATTTCCATTTCTAATTTTCTCTTAAGGTGGCCAAAACTGGAGCATCTACCTTATAACAAAGTACTCAAGAAAAAAATGTTTATGATTTGAAACCAATTGTACATTTTAACCCTCCAAGCGGCACAAACGTCTTTTTCATGTTCTGTTCAAAAGCAGATAGCTGGTATTTATATTTTCTTAAACAACTATGGATAAAATATTCTTAAGATTTCAGAGATATAATTAAATACAAAAAAGATCGATTCATTTACTTTAAAAGTTAAGTTTTTTAACATAATAGATAAAAGTTCAAAATAATTGGGTGTTCAGAGGGTTAAAATCTTGAGAATGTTGAGTTTTGCTTGTATTTTCTTTGAGTTCCTTGATAAATATGAAATCTATGCTTAATTATATGGGGTTGAAGCTAACTGAAATTTAGTACTATTTTGATGTGAAGGGAAATTCAGTGATTGAAGCTGAGGTATCTGAATTTTACAAATATATTCCCTCAAAAAATTTTGATGCTTCAATATTTGTGTTATTTTCTTTTATTATTTGCTACTTGATCGCTGCGTAAATGAGAAACACACAAGCATACACAAACAAAAATATTCTCTTGCAACTGTGATTTGTAATTTACTGGTTTCATAATTGTGCCGATGCTATTTTTAAGGAATTGAAGCATATGTGCAGTAACAAATGCTTCGTTCTTATTTTTCATAAATTCATACATTGTGAAGAGATCACAGTTTTTTAATTGGGCATCATTTTTTTCTCATTTATTATTATTTTCTCATCCATTATTATTTGCTGTTATTTCTTAAAGAAATTATTAGCATTCTAATTTTCTACATCTATAAAAATCCTAAGCAAATTGTTCTCTGTAATTCTCAGTAAAAGGGGGGGGGGATATATATAACGTATTCGTGGTTGTAGTCGTTGAAAATCAACAGGCCGAGCAAATAACTACCTCTTATTTTATTATCAATAGGAGAGTGGTGAATATACGTCCATCTCCGTTTAGGTTACAAGCGAGAGTGCACAGCAAAATTCCTGTATTCTCTTGGATAAGGGAATAACATATTGATACGTGATCAAAGTGAAGGGATTATTGGATATTTTTTAATAAGTTACGTAGGCGTTTCAGGGAAAAAGCCTGGTGCCAAAGAGACGCTGTCATGATTTTCTGTGGGCATGTGAAAGCGATTAAATATTCTTTTAGTAACAAATGTGCCAAAATGAGAGATTTAATATACCTCCAGCACGGGAAAAGAACAAAACTGGAGTTTTAGAAAAGTGATTTTGGAATACATTAAGATTTTAAAATATATATTAGAATTTGGAAAAAAATTAAGTGAGATTATTACATATATATATATATGTATTTAATCCAAAGTATTATTATTTTTACACACTGATCTGTTGTTTGTATTTCAATTTTCTTTTAATAGATATATTATTAAATAGAGATAAAATGAAATGTCTAGGTCTGTCCAACAATCAACAAATCAGAATGTAATAAATGAAAAATGATTACTTTACAGCTTCAGAAAGTACAAAATAAAAGCTTTTCTTTGTAAATAAACATAGCTTTTATACAGATCCTGAGTTTAGAA
Source organism: Araneus ventricosus (assembly GCA_013235015.1). Taxonomy (NCBI): domain Eukaryota; kingdom Metazoa; phylum Arthropoda; class Arachnida; order Araneae; family Araneidae; genus Araneus; species Araneus ventricosus. Next base: position 12,782 of record BGPR01037608.1, on the reverse strand, counting down.
TCATTTAAAAAGTTTTTTATAGCCAAAATTTGAAATTTAATCTTGAATAAATCTGTTATTTCCTATGAATTGTTATTGTAGGACAAGGGCACCCATATGATAGTTTGTAGGGGGGGGGGGGCTAGACTTGGGTGTATGAAGTATTTTTAATATTTTGGAAGACGAATGGTGACGTGTAAGTAGCCATAAAAAAGTTCCAGTTCCAACCCTGTTAAAAACTTTGTCCTGTTACTAAAATACTATTCCATGGTACTCATACTCTATAAAAAAAGAATAACATGTTATTTTAACTACTTTTTTGAAACCAGTGAATATTAAGGAACACAAATGCAGGAGCAAAGTTCTTATACTTTAATACAGAAAACAAACTAAAAATGTACATCTCATAAGATTTTACACTGGTATTGATATAAAAAGCAAACTGTAAGGTTAATTATTATGCATAGGTGGGTTAGTTTATGGATTTGACACTAATATTTATCTGAAAAAGCAAACTGTAAATTTCTTTTCTTCTTGTCAAACAAGCCAATCACTTTGTCCTCAAAACCAGGGTTTTTCGCTCTTTTCCGGGGAGGACAAGAAAAAAAAAAATTGTCCTTCAAATTCAAAATTTCAACTCTCATGTTTTGTTTTAGACCTTCCTAAACATTAATTCTTTTTCAACTTTTAAATCATTTTTTTGAAAGAAAAACACATGACTACACTATATTTTTTCCTTTCCCTGAGAGCTAGGGGGGGGGGGGCACGGTCCCACCTTGCCCCCGTGGATGCCCATGTTGTAGAACCAGGACATTTTCTGTAATATTATATTCTTTCTAGTTTTGTAGTCATGGAAGTGAAATGTAATTGTCCTTTAACCCTCTTTGCAGCAGAGACAGCTTTATTCTATTTCTCATTTTCAATTCAAAAGCAGATATTTTGTATTTTATATGTCTACTTCCTTAAATTTCCATGGATAAAATGTTCTTTAGAGATTTGATTAAATACGAAAAAGTTTGGTTCATTCACTGTAAAAGTTAAGTTTTCCCACCTGAAAGCTATAAGATCAAAATAATAGGGCAATTGGAGGGTTTAATAGAATGCTAAGCTTGTGTCTCCATCCAAAGAATTTGAGAAACAGGTTTTCACATCAAATCCTGATCCAGTTGTTCACTTTGTGGATCTGAAATCTTCAGATCCATTCTAGAGTTAACAACACACCACAAATCCACGTGCACATAGTATTCTGAGCACAATATCTGTAAATTATCCTACCTTCGACTATGTTTAAAAGAGTGAAGGCAGTTGTTTTGGATTTCCATAAGAGATCTGTTATCAAATATAAAATTTCAGTTCTGCACCCTGCGTGGTGTTGGAAAAAAAATTAAAAATATTTTCTATATTCTAATTATTAACCAAGATTGAATTTTAATTTTTAAACGATACTTTTAAGTATATTATGGAATTTTAAGTGTAAAAGGTCAGTGAGAGTGGCATGAATAGTTAAAATGTAATGTGCTTTGAGAATTAGTTTTAAGTTAATTATTTCCTGTTGCATAAAATTTATTTTGTGGTGTTAGTTTGATAAGTTTATTTTCCATTGTATTTACAAACTGTACTTGCATGTTAAAGTGGCCACTGAGATTGAGTTGCCAAGCAACCGAAATATATCGCCAAGATGGTGGTAAAATCGTGCCAAAAACATTTGCAGCCCTATAAAAACATGCAGTCCTGTATTTGTGTCTCTTTTTTTGCTTGCATATTTATGGTGTTACTTTTCTTCTTAAATTAGAATTGGTTTTTAAAAAATATTGCTTTTTTTTTTTGTGAATAAAGCTAAGTGGGAGCCAGGCAGACTTTTTTAAGCTTAAAAAAAAACATCCTGCGGCTTCCCTAGCTGTGGGAGCCGAAACATACAGTAAAAGCTTAACTAACCGGCATGCTCGGGAACTCCGATTTCCCGATACCTGAAAAGTCCAGATAGTTGAGTGTGATGGGGAAAATGGAGGGGGGGGGGGCAGATTGTGGTTTTTTTTTTTTTTTTTTTTAAAAGATTTTTTCGGCCAAATAATTTGTTTTTGTCATTTTGAAATACGCATTAAATATTTTTAAGAATACTTCTGTATCTTCCATAATATTGTATTTACATAACATATTATGATGATTTTAATTTAACATTAATGATCAAAATTTTAATGAAGTATGATCTGTAGCCGAATTTTTACCGTAAATATGTAGATTGTAAAAATATAAACATATAAAAATAGCCGACGAAACTGAAAAATATTCTACTTAGCAAGCATAATAAAACTCTCTTAAGTGATCATAAACAAATCCCAGATTGAATATCAAAACTAATTATCTTTTAGAAGATCGCAAGGATTATTGCACAATATGCATGTTTCCAATTCTCCGGTACTTGATATTACATAATCGGGAATCAACATCTGCCGGAATTTGGAGAGTAAATAAATAAAGGAAAGGAAAGAGACTTACTAATCTGGAGTGCCCCCCCATGAGATTTTTTTTTACCTATTCTGTCCTTTTGCCTTTTTTTTTAGCTGTCGATTTCGTTTTTAGGTCTTGTTTTTTGACGAGAAGACATATATATATTTTTTTTGGTTCTCACTTTTGCTTTTGAACCTCCCCTCTCCTCTAAAACAAGTCTGTGTAAATCACATTACTGTATATATATATATTGTTTTCCCTTCTACGCCCCTCCGTGCGAAACGAACATTGCATTCCAGAAATAAATTGTCCACGTGAATGGAACGGCGCGCACGCGTGTTAAATTTTGGCGCACAGATGTAAAATTGTTAGAAAAATTCATTTTCTGGTTAGTTGAGCTTTCTGGATACTTGAATGCCGGATAATCAAGAGTTTACTGTAGTAGCTGCACTAGAACTTTGAACTTACAAACTTGTGGGGTTTTTTGTGATTAAAGCTAAGTGCGGACCGGGCAGATTTTCTTAACTTAAAGAAACATCCTATGGCTTCGCTAGCTGCCAGAGCCAGAACATAGTAGCTTCGCTAGAACACTGAACTTATGAGCTTGGCGAAATCCGTAGGTCGCCAAACAAGCTCGGTGGCCACTTTAACGTACAAGTACCTGACAAAGATATAAATTTCTGTAGTTTTATGCCTACTGTTTATGATTTACTTTATAGCACAGAAGGACTGTCGTCATGGGAACTGCTACATCCCAAAATGGAGTTAATGGACCTTTACCAACAGATAGGCCTAAAGTTTATCCTTGTGCTGATTGTGGTAATGAGAATGAATTCACTAAACTAGCCTTAGTAGCTCATAAACGGAAATGTTCACATCAGGTATTGTGTACTTGCATTGTATGCAGCTTTAAACCACCTGTTAAACAATACAAGAAAAGTTCTAAAACATGCTCTTTAATTTCTCATGTCTCTTTCAAAGTAACAAATCTCTCCAAGACTCATGGAATTGTTGGAACTGGAAACTCAGTTAAAGTTTCAGAAATGATTAAAAAGATACAATCTGCACTCGCAGATCAACCAAGAATTGAGAGCTCAAAGTCATCAAAAAATAGCCATTTAGGTTGTTCACATTCAAATCAGATTCAAGAGCTTCATCACGTCACCTCTGTTTCTGCGGTTGTTTCTGAAAGCAAATGTACCAAAAGAAAATCAGCTGAAAGTTCAGATTCTGGGGCAAACAACCCTGACCATGAACCATGTGATCGCAAAATTTATTGCATTATTTGTACGATGCATATCTTTTGGGAGTCATTTGGAACTCACGTCTTGCAGCATAGCATTAAAACAGAAAATTCTCACCTTGTATGTTCAGTGTGCAGCCAAAGTTGCTTATTACCTAATCACTACCTGATGCACTTTTTTGGTCATACAAGTGATCATGATTGTCAAGAATGCCACTGCAGTAATGATAGATGTCCTTGTTATGCACAGATATCCACTATATGTTGTTACATTTGTCTTAAGTCTTTTGCTGACTTGTATGCTGTCATACCTCACATGATGATACATACCTAATAAGTATCCTTTCCAGGCTGTCATACCTCACATGATGATACATACCTAATAAGTATCTTTTCCCTGGCAATTTGTTTTTTACTACAAGAAGATTTACTGGGGGTTTTTAACCCTTTTGACTTGGATGCCTGCTCTCGGGCACCATTTTAGATGATGCATCATTTTAATGTTTTTTTTTATTATTATTATTTTTAGAGTTAAAAAGAAATACCTACAGAGTTGTAAGAAGTTGCAGGTTAATTTTTTAGAAAAAAAAGCTAATTAAAAAAAAAAAAAATTTTTTAGAATTTTTTTTTTTAATTTTTTGTATCAGTTTGCACAATTATATTGTTTTGGTCTCAAAACACTAAAATTAGCTCTTGTAATCAAAGCATAATTATGCATCTAATAACTTTTCTGGCTGCAGAGGGTTAATGGTACACTGTATAACAATAAAGCAAATTTTATTTCCTTAGGGCAATTTATTTTCATGGAAGCAGAATATTGTGTGTTCTCGGATTCCGAAACCCTCTGTGCATGCGCCAGTCGGAGATATTTTCTCCAAAATAGTGAAGAATGGAAGGGGAGATGTTTACATTTTACTTAGTGTGATCTAACAAAAACTCTGGAAATGCCCTCATCTTACTCATTGCCTGCCACCCCTTTCCAGTGTAAAATCGTCCAAAAGTGCTAGTCTCAGGATATTGAAATGAACTATATGCAGATGCATGTTCAGACAGAAAATCATTGTAAATATTGCATATTTTTTAGCGTTACACATTAGAGCTGCTGTTTAAAATATTTTTATTTGAACATTTTCATTGATAACTTGGAAGTATATAAATATGTTTGTCAGTCATAGTTTTATATGAGGAATGTTGTATTCATAAATAACTGCATGTTATATTTGCTTTGTGTCGTTTGTGGAAGTTTATTCTGCCAAACATCACATGGTGATGCGTGTCTCAAGAGTATCCTTTCCTTGAGAAAGAAAACACTCCCCAGTAGCACTAAGATATTGTACAATATTCACAATATTGTGTAATATTGTACAATGCCATATAATATTATATAATATCAAACAATATTGTATAATATTGAGCAACATGTTGTGCTACCAGAATAGAAAGGAGCAAATTTTATTCCAAAAATGCAATTTATTTTTATGAAAAAAGTTTTTTTAAATTATATAATCACTGTTAATACTGCATATTTTTTTAGTGTTTGTTATAATCAGGTTGTTATGCCCAAGGTCTTTTGCAGAAATGTGTACATTGTGTTATCACTAATTATGGTAAGGAGAAGGTATCCTTTCCAATAAGAATATACATATATGTTTTTAATCACAAGAAGATATATGGAAGATTTTTAACAATATAATATAGATAACAATAAAGCAAATTTTATTACAGAGATGCATTTATTTTCATGACGAAAGGAATTTATGTTTATAAAATGTTTGCAATTGTTACATATTTTAGTGTCTGTGATGATCAAATTGTTATGCATGGAAAAAAAAACAGCATGTTGTTATACAGTAAAACTTCTCTAAGTGGTTACTCCTGGATAGTGGTCAACCTTCTCAACAACTACTTTTGCTGGATGCAGAATTTTTGGCAAACAGACATAATGTTTAAAAAACCTGTATGGACTATAACACTTGAACCCCTCCAAACAGCAGGGGTGGTCGCCTGTTCAATTTTATTGAAATTCATTTATTTTGTTTCCCTAGCCTTGGACCTTTTATTCAGAACAGGAAGAACAAGAAGTGCATACACACAGAAATTAAATTCAAAATAATCATCCCTTCTCCATTGTGGAGAGAAAAGTGAACTTTGTCCATTTCCATGGTTACTAAAGAGAAAGAAGCTATTTTTGGCATAAACATAGCGTTTTGGTCTCTAAAATAATGGCCAAGCATTTTTTTTTACTTTCTCGTATACAAAGTATTGTAATCGTCAAAAAATTCGAACTCGAGATTTTGACGAATCCCCACGTTTTAGACCTCCCTGAGTCCGAAAAACACAATTTTGTAATTATGTCTGTCTGTCTGTCTATGAACACGATAACTCAAAAACTATTAGAGCTATGGGGATAATATTTGGTATGTGGTCTTTACACATAATTTGTAGGTTTCTATCAAATTTTGGACAAAATCCGTCAACGGGAAGTCTATCTGTCTGTATGTTCGAAGTCATGCGAACACTATAACTCAAAAACTTGAATAGCTAGATGGATAAAATTTGGTACACAGTTTTATCGTCATAAATGTAGGTTCGTATAAAATTTTGGGCCAAATCCGTCAACGGGTTGACTGTCTGTCGGTCTGTATAATCGCATACTTGTTAAGCATTCGTTTCAAAACCGATCTCCATGTGCATGCGTACTTAGCAATCTCTGGTACCAAGCGGGAGGATTACGTCACTTTGTCCTTGAGACGGAGTTTGTGATGGATATGTTTTATCTCCTGTTTTGTTTTCGCTCGCTCGTATAATAGCGGATCTTGCTGGAGTGTGATGGAAAATAAATGTCGCTAAGTTTTAATACATAGGCATCTCTTTTAATATGATTCTTCACTTAAATATTTTACAATCACTATAATCTGCGATGAGAAACCTTCTGATATTCGTTGCATTCTGGATTACAGTAGGTTTGATTTTTTTTATCCACGCAAGGGGAGGGCAAATGACAAATTTTTGAGCAATGTACGAGAAAGTTTAGGGAAGGCCACTCCCACTGGTTTTTTTTTTTTTTTCAAATCTAGATCAGTGAATAGAAGCAAAACCAGCGGGAGTGTTCTCCCCTAAACTTTCTCGTATACTTCCCCAAAAAGGTGCCGTTTCCCCTTCCCCCCGCGTGGCTAAAAAAATTCGAACCTAATGTTACCCACAATCCAATGACTATCAGAAGGTTTTCCATTATAATGATTGAAAAATATCTAGGTAAAGAATCAAATTCAAAGAGATGCATACCGATTTTCCGCTCTTACCGGCTCAAGGACAAACTGACGTAATTCGCTCCATAGCTTTCGCGTGCACAGAAGATTGCTTCCAGTACACATGCGGCCTTCTACATGCATAGGTTTCTATCAAATTTTGGACAAAATCCGTCAACGGGAAGTCTGTCTGTGTTAATGTGAATGCGATAGCTCACAAACTTGAATAGCTTGATAGATAAAATTTGGTACACAGTTTTATCATCAGGAATGTAGGTCCGTATAAAATTTTGGGCCAAATCCGTCAAAGGGTTCAGTGTCGGTATAATTGCATATTTGTAAAAATTATATCTCCTAAGCCCTTTGGCTTAGATAAATAAAATTTGGTATCATGGATGCTAACATTAGTTATAGATCTGTTCCCAATTTTCATCTCAATCGGTTAAAAAAGAGGTGTTCAAATTGCATATTCAATTTTTTTACTTTTGATCTCCACGCAAATGCGTACTGGAAGCAATCTCTGTGCATGACATTCAGTGGCTTCATGACAAAAGGCTTATTGTGGAATGACTCCTGGTTGGCACTTTTTCCTTCCCTTTTGGCTCCTTTTTCTCCCTTTTGGCAAATTCTGAATCCTGCTCTGATAATTTTATTTCTGTTTGTTTTGTTATTTTTACGTGTCCTGGAGAAACTTGTTGTGTTCTGGGAATAGAACAGATTCGAAATTTTTCTCTGAGTGAGGGTGTGGGGAACTGACACGCTATACGAGAGTTTTTAAGAAATGAGTATACGAGAAAGTTTATGGCAGGTCACTCGTGCTTTATTCCTTAGGTAAGTCTTAAAATTGACTGGGTAAGAAATAAGGAATTAAGGCTAGTATTTTGTTTTCCAAGAGTGGCCAAACCTTATTGAACACCCAATTTTACTTGGAATATAAGGTTGTTATTGTAGAGAGGTTTCCCTTTATTTGTTTTGTGTTTTAATCTGAAATCTATGTTGTGTTATCCTTTCCTTGGCAAAAAGAAAATATCATAAGAAGTTATATTATGTATTATTGTGTAAAAATAAAGCAAATTTCGTTATTCAAATGTATTTTATTTTGATCGAGGCAGATATACCAAGTGTTTAAAATTATTGAAAGTATTTCTAATTTTGCAGTGTCGTCTTATATTCAGGGATACTGTTAAAAATTTTGTTTCGATGTGTGCATTTCCATTGATAACTTGAACTACTGTAAATATATTTATCAGTCAAGTTTATATGGGGAAGTTTGTGTTAGAAACTTTTAGTATTCCTGATTTGATTCAATTTTGATAGCTTTATTTTATAATTCCAGGAAACTAAGCGAGGTTTAAAATTGTTAGCTTATTGTGAGTAAATGCTTGAATTCTTTTAACTTTTCAATATTTGAATATTTCTTTTTTAATTATGAAAATAAACGTTTATTATTATTACTATACCTGCTTCAAATGAAAACAACTCAAGTCTATGGATAATTTTAATTTCTATTCACAACAAAATTCTCTTTTTTTTGCAAAACAATCTATGTTTATTATTAATAAAGAAAAAGTTTTGTGAACTGGTAGACTTATTAGGTGGAAATGAAATGCAACTAAGAAAAACACCGATTACAAATACTAATAAATTGAGGATATCGATTCAACCATTTGGCAATGAAAATATATCTGGATTTGTGAGTAAAATGAAGGAAATACGCCCTGAGCAACACTCTAGCATTTAAAAAGGACCATTTTATTACGCGAAAGCTGATAGCATGTACACTCAGTGGAAATCAATGCAAACCATCAGGCGTATTCTCCCCTCAAATTTGTATACTAACACAATATGGCATGTGTTTTTTTCTCTGTAGTGTTCCGAATCTTTGAAGTTGTTTTCTTACCATGCTAGTCTTGTGATTGGAAAGAATGTTTTACAGATAATCATATTAGATGCTAGCCAATGACCCTCCCCGACCTTGGCAACAAAATGAAGGTCCTAGAAAATACTAGAATTTTCGTCCTATCTCTATCAGAAACAGAAATAAAGAGATTGTTCTAAATGATTCTATGTAACGTCACATCCTGTCGGAAAAGGCATAAATACCGATCGAACGAGGAATCGATCTCTTTGGAATCTTGTTCGTAATGCGATGTGGTCAGCTATTAGATTCTGATTGTTGCTGCTGTTAATATTGTTATTAGTGATTTGCTGTCTGCTTATGTTTCTGATTTATGCAAGTGGTGTTCTTCTCGTGCTACATGTGCTTCGGGTTTTCTGGAATATTCGTTAAATGAAGCGTCATTTTCAATTATCCAGCTTGCGGACTACTTTCACCGTACACCCACCAGACGATTTTTGTAATAATAGTATAGTGAAGGAAACTGTGTGAATTTTGGCTGTCTTCCTTTTCCCACTGGTTCGATCCAAAATATGATACAGATCTACAATTTTAGTGATAAAATTATGTGCGAAATTCCATCCTTCTAAGTGTTTGCGGTTTGGTATAAAAGCCACATACCAAATTTCATGCCTCTAGCTCTTTGCATTTTTGAGGAGTTGTGTTCACAGACCTACTGACAGAAGCAGGGTCGTTTCGGCGCTGCTTTTTTGGCACGAGAAATAAATAAGAAAAAATTGTGAAAACGTCCTTAAAACAACCCGATTTTTGTCACCCAGGTTAAAGCGTCCCAGCAGTGCTTTTAGTGTGTCCCGGTACTACTTATTTTGCGACTACACCACTGGAAAGAAGACATAATTTCAAAAAAAAAAAATTCGGACTTGGAGAGGTCTGTAGATTTAAAAAAAATTCGAGGTCGAATTTTTTTACGGTTGCAGTAATTTCTCTTTATATACGAGAAAGCAAAAAGGGGCAAAGCAAGCTAGATCACACAGTTTTATTCGCATTCCTGCCATCGGGAGAAGAATTCTAGAGTCACCAAGATTTGTTTTCGCTGGAATAACTAAAATAAAAAATTGTTTCGAACATATTTTTAAACATGAAATATCTGCATTTAGCAAAAGATTTCATCGAGTTTTTTAATACATTGCGTGTGTAAGATTATGGTTTCTCAATTCAAGCAGAAGAATTCGGAATTTTATATTTACTTGCTTTCATTTCTAATTTGCTACCTCTAATGGCTAATGAGAATATTTTTATGTCATCTTATATTCGTTCAAATTATTTTCAAGAGCGTTCTACAACCATTAGAGTGGAAGAGCAAAATATACAAAATGCGAGAAAGAAGCAAATTGAAAAGATACGAATGATGCTAGTTCAAAGCAGGATATCTGAGGAAAGAAGCGGGTTCCTATTAAATGGAAGGCATTATTGAATGGAATTTCTTGAACTGGCGCATTTCTTAATGATGTTCGCGATGATTCCCAAACCAGCAGAGCGCTTTTAGGTATTCAAAGTAAGTAAAGTAATTCCAAGTAAAAAAAAGAATGACGGGAGGCTGTCTTTTTCAAACAGCTGCTAATGTTAAAGTCGTAGGACTACTTTACTCGCGTGACTCTTTTCCGATTTTCAAATTTTTTTTGTAACTTCTGTTGTTACCCTTTATCTCTAAAATAAGACATTAGTTATGGTTTTAACAAATGTAGTTACCGAGATATAGAGGATGGCGTCACCAATTCATGTGTATTTTTGCCCAACTTCGCGACTCGGTAGTCTCTGAACTACAATTCTGATTTTCATTTTTTTTTTTTGTAATTTCTGTTGTTACCCTTTATCTCTAAAATAAGACATTAGTTATGTTTTTAATATATGTAGTTACCGAGATATAGAGGATGGCGTCACCAATTCATGTATATTTTTGCCCAACTTCCCGACTCGGTAGTCTCTAAACTACAATTCTGATTTTTGTTTTTTGTAATTTCTGTTGTTACCCTTTATCTCTAAAATAAGACATTAGTTATGTTTT
>BGPR01037607.1:0-15070 GCA_013235015.1 Araneus ventricosus | reverse complement strand
TTCTCTCCTGCCTCGAGTCTTATAGATCGTCTATAAATCACGTACACTGCGGAAGAAATAAAAATGTTTCTAACTAATAACACTTCTAAATATTGAGAAATTGCTATAATCAATACCCTAGAATGTCTCAAGCAAGATGCGCAGGCTTAAGCAAATTCTGATGTGAATAACAATGAAAATAAGTATTTTATTGCTTTGAATGATTCTCCGTAATACTTGAGATGATGCAAGTGTATAGGAAGGAATATTTTCTAATACCTATTCACAATCCAGCGTCTTTAAAGTAATATCCCATAATCTTACATTTACTGTAAAGTTACTTATATAATAGTTAGATTAAATGCATTAAACATTCAAATTATTTTATGAATAAATAATACGATTGCGATTCCAGCGGCTATGAAACAGGAAAAAAGTATCAGCAATTGAAATTTTGCAAATTCTTCAGCAGTTATAATTTAATAATCATCTAATGTCTATGAAAATAAGCGCAGATTATTAGGATATTAATAATTTGACTAATAGAAAAGAGGCTTACGAGGGAGATTACGTTTGCAGTTACTCTACAAAATAAACAGCAACTGAATTATTTGAAAAATAATACCCAAAATTAATTCATTTGTTACAGAAAATAGCATATAGGATTAAAAATTGATTTTTCTGGCTCATTTTATAAACGGATTGTAATCATAAATTATGTGATTGATTCAAAATTCACCTGCTCAAAAATTCAAAGGTTTATGCAACTTATATTTAAAACTTAGCTATGTAATATTTAAATTTTTCATTTAAAAAATTACTGCACCATCAAGAAAAGAAGCCTCAATAATTGAAAACTTATAACTAAAATAAATTTAATATTATTGTAGGAAACACTTTCTTAAAGCGATTTTTAAACCAACTATAAGCATTCATGAGAAGAAAGCATTTCTAAGAATTATGTATAATTTGTATTTTCTGTATATATTGGGTTAGAATAATATTTTATTAAATAAAATGCTTTGACTAAAAGAGTCCTTTTTTAACGTAAGCATAATTGAAAAATTATTGTACTTTCATATCATTTACATATTATAGCATAAGTACAATTTTTCTTTAGTGGCCATTATTTATAATTTAATTCCTGAAACAGATTAATCTTGATTGAAAACAAAATTAGATTTTTATTTCAAGAAGCAGAATAAACTATTTTCTCTTACTCATATAAAGCAAAAGGAATTTATTTTCCTAATTAAAAGTAAATTGTGAAATTTTAATAATGATAATAAAATTCCAATATATTAATTTTATTTATTGATAATCAACACATAAAATTAATCGCCGAACTTATAGTAATAGTAAACCTTTTCTTCATAGGTAGTGTAGATACTACATCATTAGTTTTACTGTCTTCACGGACTTAAACTGTTTTTAAACTCTTCAAGAAAGCAGTTTTTAAAATGATCATACTATACAATTTTTTTTCAAAAGATTTAATTTTATATTTGCAACAATTCAGATAAACAGAAAAATTAGAATTATTTTTCTGAACAATCCTGAATCTGAATCAAACTTATTTTGATTGTTTTCACTTCCAATAATTTCAGTTTAACGAAAAACTAAATGTGCATATATATGTCAGTTTCCTTGAAGAAGTTTATATAATTAATCTGTAGATAGTTTAACTTCCCTGTTGTATCATTACATGGGTAGTGACTATACATATTGCTAATAAAGGACGTAGATAATATGTAACACTTACGGTGGTAAAAAGGGCGGCCGTTTTATCTTTCATGGATTAGAAAAATGGGAAAGCAATTCTTCGTTTCTCAGCAGTAACCTTCATTATTTTAAGATTTCATTCACTAGCAATTTAATGGTTAATCTAGAGACAATAATTTTCATTTGACATCGATGAAATAAATATCGCTAAAAAGCAGTTGCTATAAATAAAAATGTATTATGATAGGGATTTTTATATAGCATTGCTTTTCATAAGCAATTAATGTAGTTCTGCCTTTTGTACGCTTTTTCGCCAATAAACTATCGATGAATATTCAAGTGGAAAATTCCTTCCGCTTTTACAAAGATTAGATTCCTACACGTCCTTCAATTCATAAAGCTTTCTATCTTATTATGTGCATTATAATACTCAACCCTCTTCTCAATACGAGTGGAAGTCTTATTCCCCGAAGAAAAATCAAGTGGAAAAGTGCTAAGCGAATGTCCACCACAAAAATATTTATATTCACCACTGAACATTTCACGTAAAGCAGTAAGTGTTGCGAATTGGTCTGAAGCCTTTATCTATGAAATAAATATCGCTGAAAAACAGATACTATTAATATAAATTTATTATGATAGGGATTTTAATATAGCATTGCCTTTCATAAGCAATTAATGCAGCTCTGCCTTTTGTACGCTTTTTCGCCAATAAACTTTCAAGTGGAAAATTCCTTCCGCTTTTACAAAGATTAGATTCCTACACGTCCTTCAATTCATAAAGCTTTCTATCTTATTATGTGCATTATAATACTCAACTCTCTTCTCAAAACGAGTGGAAGTATTTTTCCCCGAAGAAAAATCAAGTGGAAAAGTGCTAAGCGAACGTCCACCACAAAAATATTTATATTCACCGCTGAACATTTCACGTAAAGCAATAAGTGTTGCGAATCGGTCTGAAGCCTTTATAACCTGATGGGCTCGAAAAAAATTCGAAAAGAAATAATAAAGCACACTAAAATAAAATCTACCCTATTTATCCATCCAAGAGTCAACTTCTTTATTCTATTTCATAGCCAGCTCTCACTCCACACGGCATATAAAAGACTCGGCAAAATAATATCTCCGATAGATGCGGTATCATTAAGCTATGCTGCAGGCACTTTTTTAAGATGAATTTCTCCTACCGCAACTGTGTTCTCGTAGAACGTGAGAAAATATATGTTTTTTGAAAAAGCTATGAGCAATGCGATGTTGTTTCCTGGAAAAGACATAAAATTAATGCCTTCGTGCAAGATGATGATGTTTTTCTTTTTCTTCCACTTTTTTTCTTCTTCTTCTTCATCTTCTTTCCATCCTCCTCCTGTTACTACTAAAATAAATGAGTTAGAGAATCGTAAAGGAGGCATTTTATGTATTGAGTCCGTATCATATTTCATTTCGCTATTTAATACTTGTAAGGGTAGTGGTATTCAACCGCTTTTCTTCGGCGGAAACCGCATCAGGCATATAAAAATACACACAACTAATATCGCTCGGCGAATTTAATATTCAAAGACCGATTACACGCAGAGGCATGATTCAGTACGCCAAGAGAAATCATTTCCTCTGCATGCAAGTGGTTGTCAAACAGAAAATATTTTCGGTTTTTATAATGAAAAAAAGGATCATTTCAATTTGTTTAGTAGCATATTTGCCTGTTCACAAGAGATGTGTTTTTGTTATTTCTTCGAAAATTAAAGATGAAGGAGTGCTCAAAATGCTATAACTCTGAATTATTGATTTTGAACTGCATTCTCAGCGGTACAATAGACTGGAATATAAATATATCGATAAGAATGATTTAACAAATAAAATATTGAAGCGAAACTTTACTTTCCATAAGACATCGTGGATTTTTGAAAGATATTTTCACATCGGTTACAGCTTCTAGAAGTTCGGCTTGATTCTTTTTTTTCAATGATTGAGACATGATATATTTAAAAAATAATTATATGTTCCTTTCCATTACTGAAGGTAAAGTTGATCGATTTGAAACATAAAATACAGAAATATTCCTTGGTGTCTAACAATCTAATAAAAATAACCAAGAATGAATTAATTTAAAATTGTAATAATTAGCTACTTGTTGAAGTTCTAAAATTCTCTAAAGAATTAAATAAGAAAATCAATTCAGTGTGAAGTATTTGATTGCAATTAGATTTAAAGTTTGAATCATGAATTTCTTTGCCAGAAGTTACTTTAAACAACTCCTTTTAATTAGGATTACACTAAATACGAAAATATTCTTAAATATTACAACCCAAACTGTCGATGGGATAGGCCTGTACAATCACCTCAATAATAATGTCGTTGAATATTATTCAAATATCAGTTTAAATTTTGCACTTTATTTATTTAACAATTATTTTAAATCTTTAAAAATGCATATATGAAACAAAATACGGCTTTACTTGCAAATATTTTTAAATTATCTATTTTTGAAACTGCCAATTAAGAAATACTTTTGAAGTTCTACAGATATTTAGTTGTATATCTCATTACCATATTTAAACATTTATTATTAGCACCAGCATAAATGTTCAGTTATTTCTGATAAAATAATAGCAATTAACTAATTTGCAAAGCATAAGTAAAAACCGTTTCTTCCTTTCATATAAACAAAAAATGCACAGAAGTTTGAAAATTACTACTCTTTAATTTTATAATCATCTTTAACATGCATCTAAAATCAGCGTAAGACTCTATTCTTTTTTAATGTCACTTTAGGTAATTAAAGAGCTAATTATATAAATCAGGATGCCACGTATTTCCAGTATTTTCTTATAATGTATATTTTCAACCTTTGAATATTTAGTACATAAAAGCGACAATTTTAAGATGGAGATAAAATAAAATAAATAAAATCAGCTGCCATCTTTCCGAACCTTTCTTGGAAATACCACTGAAAAAGGACTTATTTCAGAGAAGCAATCGATATGAGCTTCTATTAAAGTGTTATTAAATAGTATATTATTATTACTGGGCTAGAAGATTCGCGTCCGTCTTAGACGGGCTTTTAGCTTGCCAACAATATCTCAATCATTTATTTACAATATCCTGACTTTGTTGCTGATGAATACGTTGACGGTATTCTGAAAACAATGTAAGGCCTTTTTGCCTTTCTTCTTGAGTTTCTCCTTCTCTTCTACGATGGTTTTCATTATCTGCACAGCATATCCTATTTAACACTTTAATCCCGAGACGACTTTTTTCTTCTAGCCCCTTTAAAACCGGGGCCTTTTGGGAAGAAGCGACATGAACTGGACTCTCCCAACCTGGGTGGTCATTTGCCCCATCACCTCACCCCTGCTATAACCGTCCCTTAAGGCGCACGGAAATGGGCTGCGGTTTGCAAGGAAAATTGGTCACACCCCTACCGCGCTTATCTCCTAAGCGATCTCAGAACCTCACCTCACCTCAACAGAAACCAAACGCCTCAGACCGGCCTTCGCCGCTGTTAAGGGGGGGATTTTTAGACAGTCCAGCTCGGTGTGAGAGGGTTAATGTCTCTTGACTTTGTCTCGCCCGCCATCGTGCTGTCCTTCGTTTCCTTTCAGTGGATTCTTCTCTATCCATATTGTTTACCAACACTCAAATCAAAACTAATCACTAAATCTTTATAACATTTAAGATAACAACTTTACTCTTAAATATTCAAATCAAAAATTAAGTATGTAGAAGGAAGAAAATATCGGAAAGACCATTGGAATAGAAAGACTTCAAAATACGGGGACACCCGAGTTTCTCTTTCAAAGATAAGGGAAATTACCTTCCCCTTTGAAAACCCGCAATGACAGCTGGCACTCTCCGAATTCTAAGAAACCCATCCCCTGTTCCCCCAACACTTCTGGGAAAGCCACTCTAACAAAGAGAGCGCGCGCTGCGGGTGTGAAATTAATCACACTGCGTCTGGTCTCAATCTGTTTTGTAGCATAGCCACGCCCACATTCCTGAGCGTTTGAGGCCTTCGCGCGGCTTTTTTATTATAGATTATGCTGTTAAAATTCAGGACGCGATAAGTTATAAAATTTTAAAAACTTTGTATACCTATATATATTTTTTTTAGAATTTCATTGGAAACATCACATAAAAGTATCAGCAATTTAGATAAATTGTCCGTGCCATAAATGCTACTTTTCTGAAAATAGCAACGAAACATCTTATTGATGTCCCCCAAAACTGTCACTTCAAACATTAAATTAATATGAAACAAATAATATAATTGAGTAACAGAACAAAACACATTTGGAATTTTATACACTTTTTAATTTAGCATTTTTTTTAAACTTCAAAAACTTCAAAATCATGGCTTAAAACTCCGTAACTAGACAAAATACCAAAAATGTTGTTTTCCTTAAAGCTTTTACCGAAATACTAAAAATGTGTACTTATAATTACTATGTAGCAAACTATCTCTCCATATATATAACTATAAAATCCCCCGTCACGGTATGACGGGTGCAAATTGCCTCTTCATTCGAGAGATTTCCCATCAAATCTGACATGTTTAAATAAATATATATGCGAGAGAAATGCTGAACATTGATTGAAAACAAATAAATTAAACATATGATTTATTACAGGAAATATTTATTTTATTTACATAATTCTTTATTCAAAAAATCTCTTGGTAAACAACATTCAGTGTGAAGTATTTTTCGTTCTTTAACAATTTTCCTTGTACTTCAGATGCCTTGTGTAAATTTTAACGTTGGCAAAAAATATTATCAAATTATATCATCACGATTGCACTAAATAATTAGATGAATCGTGACGTCCAAACTATATCACGCGCATGATATACCACTGATGTAATTTACTACTTTCTATTAAAAAACGGAAATTAATATGAAATATATGATTAATATAATTTAAAATTTCTCGGGAACTATTGATCATACCGAGATAAATTTCATATCAATGGATAGGAAATTTTATTTCACTACTTTAGAGCAGTTAAATTTGAAATTAGAACGACAATTACTCTTTTAAATTTAAAATTACTGAAATTTAGGTTCTCCAACAATCAAATAATGCTGTTGAACGACTGGCAGTGCAATGGCGGGAGTTTTATTGTTGGTGACGTCAGAGCGTTAAAGAGAGACTGATCTGGGCTATTATATTAGTAATAAATGAAAAAGCAATTTCATCATTTTTTCTGCCAGTTCTAACAAGCATTTTATCTTTAAAAATATCAGAAAGAAGCATCACATTCAAAACCGAAATTTCAATCATCTCGGATAAAATAGCAAATTTTCCGCACCACAAGTGTTGCTCTTCTCGAGACTCCAAGAGGAATGAGACGCCATATGTCACTTAACGAGTTTAATCGGCGCGAGGCTTACATTACTTTCAATTTATCTATCAAATCGCTGGACCAAAAGTTGAAATTGATCCTGGTTATTCAAGTGAAATGTACCAAACTCTCAAAAGAACTTCTACGAAGAATCGTTAGGTTTCATAGAGATAAAAAGTTATTTCATTAGAGAAATGGACTATAAATCAAAATTTTGTAATGTGGATGTAATAGCTCACATTTCGAAAAGAAATGTGCGCTTATAATTACTATGAAGCAGACTATCTCTCTATATACATAATAAATGAAAAAGCATATTATGATAATAAAGGAACCGACATTTCATCATTTTATCCGCCAGTTCTGACATGCATTTTATCTTTAAAAAATATCAGAAGGAAGCATAACCGAAATTTCAATCATCTTGGATAAAATAGCAAATTTTCCGCACCACAAGTGTTGCTCCTCTCGAAACTCCAAGAAGAATGAGACACCATATGTCACTTAGCGAACTTAATCGGCGTGAGGCTGACATTACTTTCAATTTATCCATCAAATCGCTGAACCAAAAGTTGAAATTGATCCTGGTTATTCAAGTGAAATGTACCAGCCTCTCCCAAGAACTTCTTCGAAGAATCGTTAGGTTTCACAGAGATAAAAAGTTATTTCATTAAAGAGATGGACTATAAATCAAAATTTTGTAATTTGGATGTAATAGCTCACATTTCGAAAAGAAATTTCTATGAGAAAATGCAAATTTCGTCTTTTTTGAGGGAGTTCTATCATTTTGTTGCTTGTATTTTATCCAACCATCTTCGATACGTTTTATTCGGGAATGAAATGAATAATTCTGCCTCAGAGATTTATTTCACCATTCTATCAAAATTAAATTCGCTTTTCAAATTGATTCTATCGTCAGACAGGTTGGAAATAATAGAATTGGCCTCTTTCTGCTTTTTTATTAAAAGAGAATTTTATAATATTTTGGCTCAGACTTACCAGTGGGGGAAAAATTTTATCACTAACTTATTCTGATATTTTACATAGGAGAAAAAAGGTTTTACTTTCAGCATGGGTTAACCCGCGAGAACGCGCGAGGGTCGTTTTATGACCCTAAGTCCTCGGAAATATCCGATTCCTAGAAAAATAGCCTCTTGTTCATTTCTTTCTTATAAGTAGCTGAGTTAGTCAACCTCCTCTGCCTTTCATGAGTATTTTGAAAATATTTCTGGAATTCCCCCAATACATGTTTTGTCAGTTACTGGGGTTATGAAATGACCCTGCGCGTCTTTCCGTTTGTTACACAGACAAGTTATTTCATGCGGCTCATACAATCAGTTCGTTGTTTTCCTTGCCGAATTGAAATATTTATTTGTTTCTCACAATGCCGACTCCATACTTAAACGAAATTTAGCGTTTACGTAAACTTCTTGCTGAAGTTGAAACTGATAAAGATCCAGATTTTGACTATGAAGACATTGGACCTGAGGATGTTTTAGAAGTTAATTTTTCATGAAAGTTTCAGCGAACATGACACGGAATCGGAAGAGGAAGGAGATTCTGGAATTGAAGAAGTGAATAACTTGGAATGGTTTTCATAAAAAGATGGCATGCAGTGGAGAAAAACAAAATTTAGACAGAATATTCGTAATCGTTGTCATAATATTTTGTCACACTTACCTAGAAAAAAAGTACCAGCGAAAGATGTGACAAGCCCTGTGAAGAGTTGGGAGCTACTCATCAACGATAACATGACACAGTTAAATTGTAGAGTGAACAAAATATATTTATTGATGAATGCGCACCAAATTTTTCACGTAAAAGCGATGCGCGAAAAAACGGATTCTCTAAAAATCCGCGCTTTATGAGTGGATATTAATGGAGTAGATTTAAATTTTTATTAATCACTGTATTTTTAATGCCTAAAAGCCAAAAGCGGTATTTTTCCAACTAAAAATATAATGTTTTCAACAGATCAGAGTTTAATTTCAGTTTGGGGTCATTCTATGACCCCCACTCGTCTTAGTGTTCGCTAAGGAGGCGCGCATTCTCTCGGGTTAATGTATTCAAACCTTTGCAATATTATTTGAACTATGCACATTAATTCATAATTTATGAGCTAAAAGAACTATTTTTTCACAACCTGACAAGAATAAATTCTCCGTTTAAATAGACTACATTAAATACTTCCTTAGGGCTGCGATGATATGATGGTAATGTTTCAACCTAGGGAGCTGAAGGTTTCAGGCTCGAAACACGATTCCAGCGAAGAACCGCCGTGTTTGCGGACCTTTTGCAAGCAAAATCATCCGTAGTGGCGAAATGTCCTCCCGTTGGTGTGGAGTGAAAGTTTGGAGAGGGGGGGGGTGCCATATCAGTTGTCGTCCTCGTCATCTGACCGTGGTTCAAAATTAAGAGGTCCGTCCCCAAATAGCCCTCGTGTTTCTTCAAAACGGGACGTTAACATAACTAAACTAAACTTCTTTGACATTGAAGAAATAGTCTTAATTTGACAAAAATTTTCAGTTTCTTATTCACCTGATAAAACTACTGCTTGTTGAAAACATTTTTGTAATTAATTTGAATTCTCGATTGATCAAAATGTCTCGAGTATGTACTCTAATTATGTACTTCAGTTTTCAGTTTGATATGATTTTTATAATTATCGACACTTTGATTTCCAACGTCAGAGTAATTTTCTAACATTCCGGTTGGCTTTTTATGAAAGCTTAAAAACTAATTTTTTCTTAATGTGTTTTTGTATTATTTTATTCAAAAAGGAACTTCTCATTATAATAAGACATTTTATTTCTTATTATAACAAAATATTTTCTTACATTCTGATTATACTCATGATTTTGCAATTTAATCCAGATATTTAGTTTAATTGGTTGTACGCTGTTGTAAAAAGGATTTTTTTATATCAGCTTAGTTTGTATTTTGTGTGTTTGGAAATACAGCCAAAACATTTATACACAGACAACTGCACTCAAAGAAACAGATAACATTATTGCTTAACAAACAAACCATCTTTATAAATTTTTCAACATTTCAAAGAGGAAGAAACTACTCAGTTTTTCACAACCAATAATGAATAATTCTGAATATTTTTAACATCCGATATGATTATGATACATCATGTTCCTACCAGATGTGAAAAAATATTTTGATTATACTCTTGATTTTACAATTTAATCCATATATTTAGTTTAAATCGTTTTCGGCTGTTACGAGAAGGATTTTTTTATATCAGCTTAGTTTGTATTTTGTCTGTTTGGAAATACAGCCAAAACATTTATACACAGACAACTGTACTGAGTGGAACATATCATATCTTTCCTTAACAAACAACACCGTCTATCTCAATTTTTCAAAATTTCAAAGAGGAAGAAATTACTCAGTTTTTCGCAACCAATAATGAATATCTCTGAATACTTTTAACATCCGTTATGAATATGATACCGCATGTTCCTATCACATGTGAAAAAAATCCACAGACATTCGTTATTGGATGCGGAAAATTGTGTATTTAATTCCTCTTAGAAATTTCAAAAAATTGAGGTAAGTGTGGTGCTTGTCGACATTTTACTTGTTCCCATATATGAGTGAGTCTGACCTGTTTTTATTTGTTCCCTTCGTGCACGTAATTTTAAATATTGCAGTTTATTGTGATTTCAATTGAGTTTTTAAGAATAATCATGCAAAGTTTTGCTATGAATATAATTTCATTAAAATTATCTATATACATGTAACATATTTTTATTTGATAAAGATAGTTACTAAAAAGAATTTATTCCTCGATCTTTCCAAAATGCAAGAGAAAAAATTTGTTTAAAAAATTCCAATTTTAAAGTGAAATTGATTCATTAACAAAATAATAAGAATACATATATTATGTATGTTGCCAAAAAAATAAACACTACACAAACAACAATTCGATCACTGAACTTATTCATCTTACTTAATAGTAGTGTTATAGAGGGACGAGACTCAAGTTTTTGTGTAGTGCTGCTGAAGAATCCATTCAATTTTAGGAACCATTTTTTATTAGGTTACGTTCCACAGCACAGAACATTAAAGTTACAAGACACAAGACGAGACAGAGAACAACATCACGATACAAGCACACAGCTAGAATGACAGAGAGGCAGCATGGGGAAAAGATGGCTCCAGTAGCGCCACCTACCATAGAAAGGAGAAGGCAGTTGATTGTAACCGCTACAGTGTGTTATAAAACGTGTCTCAAAGAATATTGTTTTCCACAAATATTTATTGAGTATTTTCATAATAAACATAGTCAATAAAAAAAAGTCATTTCTTTGACAGATAAAAAACTTTAATAAAAATTTCTGTTTTTATTTTCTACTGAACATTTTCTAAAAAAAGCGCTAATCTCTAATAAACTAAAGTTTCTTGTACATATTTTTATAATTTCCGCATTCAAAATATGCGTAGGCTGACAGCTATTGAGCTCTTAAAATTATTTGTGTCGATTTTTTTGATTTTACAGGTAATTCTTATTTTAAATTTTGCAGGAAAAATGCAAAAACGTTGATAATGAATTTATTTAATTATGGTGGCTTTAATAAGTATTGTGAAAAATAACTAAATAATCTTTAAAAATAATTTAATTCGAATCAGTAGACAATTTTTGGTTTGTATTGACAATTTTCTTTTGTTCATTTTAATAAGATAAATTCCTTTTAGAAAAATTTAATCCAGGAATAATATTCATTTGATTTATATTTGCTTAAATTAATTCATTTTGGGGTGTTTTTTCTCACATAAATACACTGTAACAATGCCATGGTAACATTTTTCTGGTTTTATATAGCAAATTATTAAATCCTTTCAATTTGATGTTTATCAGTTTTCGTTTTTAGGTGAAATCCCTCTTGATATTGTGTCATAAAACATATCTAGGAATACTTTTGTATCTTTACACTTAATATAATGTATTACTAGTAACAATGAAGCAAGTTTAAATCAAAGGTCATAGAGAATAGAGAATGCATGCGGTGTGATTTAAAAATCAATTCCATTGAAATTTCATTACAAAAATAACTCCGCATATTGTTCAACTGCTAATTTTTTGACCCTGTGCTGTAACGTCATGCTGCATACGCCAAAATATGCATATTATTAATATAATAGCCCAGATCTGTCTCTCACTGATCCGGTAACGCTCTGACGACAACAACACTAAAATTCGCGCCATAGAAGTGCGAGACGTTAAACAGCATTATTTCATTGTTAGAGCACCTAAATTTCAGTAATTTTAAATTTAAAAAAGTAATTGTAGTTCTAATTTCAAATTCAATAACTCTAATATAGTGAAATAAAAATTTTTATCGATTGACATAAAATTTATCTCTCTATGATCAATAGTTCCCGAGAAATTTTAAATGATATTAATCATATATTTCAAATTAATTTCCGGTTTTCGATAGAAAGTAGTAAATCACGTCAGGAGTATATGATGCTCGTGATATTGTTTGGATACCACGATGCATCTCATTATTTAGTGCAATCGTGATGGTATAATTTGATAATATTTTTGGCAACGTTTGACAAGCAGATAA
This sequence comes from Araneus ventricosus, assembly GCA_013235015.1. NCBI lineage: Eukaryota > Metazoa > Arthropoda > Arachnida > Araneae > Araneidae > Araneus > Araneus ventricosus. The sequence continues at coordinate 2,449 of BGPR01037607.1, read as the reverse complement.
GTGCATTGTTTTGATTAGAATTTCGAAAAAGAATTCCTTTGAAATTTTAACTTTTGACTTACGTTCGATAATCTGAGAATTTTATGGTTATTGAATTATTATGTACATATTTTGTATATATTTTTTACAATAATTTAAAACTTTACATCCATGAATTAGTTTTGTATATTTTTTACGATGAATACCGACGTAGGACGCATCGCAAAATGACGGCGGATGACAAAGGAAAGGAAAGCAAGATTGCTAGCGAGGCAAAGCCAGGAATCGCTAGACAGGATTCGTGCAGTAGATGCAGCCGCTTACGGAAGACGCATCGAAGCTGAAACTCCATCACGTGCTGTCATAAAACATATGTTTATTTTATTTGCTTTCAATCAATGTTAAACATTTCTCTCGCATATATATCTATTTCAACACGCCAAATTTGACGGGAAATCTCTCGAATGAAGAGGCAATTTGCACTCGTCATTCCAAGACGAGTGATTTTATAATAATTAAATAATTATATTTATATAATTTTCTTGAAAATACTCGAATTTGACGTATTTCACACGAGCATGAGTTGATCCCATTGTGCAGTGAATAGAACTCAAATTTTTGATAGATTGCTTTTATTTAGATAAAATTTCTTCGGTCATCAATTTTCGCACTGGGAGAACGTAGTGGATACAATATCCGTATCTCAACGATATGATTTTACCTTCTGGAAAAAAGCACAAATAATAAACAATTAACTATGCGGGAAACACTCTTTGAATTAAAACTTATGTGTCTCTTTAATTTCCAATGTTATTTTGCTAATCTATAACACAATGTATATATCATAATACAAATACACATAAAGATATCAAAAAGAAAGTATAATATATGTATATTCAAAATATTATAAAAATATAGATAACAATACCACAGATAATTGTAATGTAATGCGAAGCGTAGTTTTGTTATGAACAGTACTTTACATACAATAGAACAATACATAGGATTTAAAATTATTTTTCCTAAATATAATTTTAGTCCTTAGTCCTAATCATCAAAATATAAAAATATAAACTAATCCATAAAGGAATAATCGACTTATTATTTTTGAAGCCTGATTTTAAGTAATATTTTGTGCATTTTACTGCTGGTTTGAAAGTTTAGGGAAAAAATTATATCATTGATATATTTACAAATGTGAAATTATATATAAATTTATTTTTATAGTATTCATGTCTGAATATTAAATTCCGTAATTAAAATTTTCAAAGACTTATAAATAGTGGCAGTCGATGTTCAGTATTAATGAACAGTTATTAATATTCATAATAAAAATATCTTTAATACATAAATTATGATAAGTTTCGCGGGAAGGCATTTTTCATTTATACATTGGGAGAATAAACCAGATACTAAAAAGCTGAAATTCATGTAAAATTTATTTGAATTAAAATTCTCCTTTGAAAGAAAATTAGTATCATTAATCTAGGAAAATAAGATAACATTTTGAAATACTTAAAAGCAATTTTATATATAGTTTAGATCTTTGAAAAATATTCTAATAAAATTAATTCTTTATGATTTTCTGCGAGATAATACGAAATGATATTGATTTTTGGAATTCGCGATGTAACTGTTATTTTTGAAACACCACCACTGATCCCGCTATTAAACTATTGCCGTATGATTTTTGGAAAAAATATATGTAATTTTAATTAGCTGCAATGCCTTATCTGATTGAGATAATAGCCGATTTTCTTCTTGCATATTGATAACAAGGCATAAGTAACAAAAAAAATAATGCTACAGAAAATTTATGATTTCTAAGTTCAAAAATGAATTTCGGTGCGGATACACCTTTGTCGTGAAGTTGATTACCACATTTTCTACATATATCTAATATATTTATAAATTGTACAATTTGTAAAATTTTTTATCTAATTATACCCACCATAACCTTTTAATTGATATTAATCTCCACACGATATGTTTCCACTGTCATTTCAAAATCAAAACTTGTTGTCTTTCTTTATCCTGCTGCGTGTTAAAATTTATTATTAAATTAATTAACAACGTGAGAGGTAAAAACAGGCATTATTTTAAAAATGGATCTCCACCTTGTCTATAATTGTCCCTTGTACCTATAATTATTATGATTTAGATCAATATTGCAGATTGCAGCTTTGGCTTTAAAACGTTAGTTTTATATTTGCTGTTCCCTCAGTATCGTTGAGGCCACCGAATATTCACTCCAAACAACAACATGGCAATACAGAATAATAATATATACAGTGTTTAAGATCTTGTGAGTTAGTTTCACAATATTATTGATAGAATAAAAATTCGAAAACTATTTATTGAAACAGACATAAGAAAGACTATGTTTAATACTATAAGACGTATATGAAATTAATATCAATTTAAAGGTTATAATTTGATCAGAAATTTTACATTTTGTAGAATTTATAAA
>BGPR01037606.1:0-15072 GCA_013235015.1 Araneus ventricosus | reverse complement strand
TGTTTAAGGATAGATAAATTCAGGATGGTTTTAAATAGCACCATATGTTTATCTCGTATTTTAATGCCATGTAATCTTCGCGTGTCAAATTACCAAGGTGGAAATGAGAAAATAACTGCAAATGGTAATTGCCTTCACTTCGTGTTTAAAATGTCTGGAACAGAGAATGAAATATACGTAATGATGTAAAAGTGTAAATTTATGTCACGAGATAACAATCTACGAGATACAATCTTAATTTGAGAAATAGCAGTCTACTTGAAAATATTGTATTTTAGAATCCTTGATTAACTTCTTTCTTTTATAATTATGTCTAAATTTGCATTTAAATATTCTGAATATAAACAAATGTATATTTTAACCATAATGAACAGGATAAATCTAATTTTGAATATTTCTTGCACAGAATTGTAAGAATAAAAATATAGTATTAAAGAAAATTAAGAGTACCAGAAATTAAAAAGCTACTATGGTTTTGGCCTCTTGAATTGATTTAATAATTTACTTTTCGGAATAATACTCCAGCAGATTTTAAATTGTTCACCAAATTTCCAAACACAATGCAAAAATTTAAAAATCTATAAATTGTCTTTGCATTTAAAGCAATTCGATGTCCGAAACCGGAAATTTGGCTGACATTGTTTATAAAAGAAAAAATGAGAAACAATGGGAAAGTCCTACGGACAAAAAAAATATATGACTTTTAACAGGTTGCTTCATATGAATTGCATTAAATGACATTATTTTCAGAAATGCAGACTATAATGCATGATTTTCAATCCCACTGAAATCATTCAATAGAATCAGCTGTAATTTCAATAGAAATAAACTAATTTCCTAGCAAATAGAGGGGTTTGATCAATTCTGATATAAAAAAATCCATAGTATTTTACGAGCATTGATCCAAAAAAAAGTTTACAAGGGTAATAAAAAATTATTTATTAACATTAGACAGAAAGTACAAAAAGGGAATTAAGAGGCATACTTGCCTGTCACTTTTCCACATAATCACCAAATCTATTTAGGCATATATCTGAACACAGGACCTATTTGTTTAACCCGGCTTTGTAGAAATCACATCTCTGTCATTGAGCCAGTTGTCGGCAGCTGTTTTCACAGCACTGTCTGAAGAGAACCTTGTTCCATATAAGTATTCCTTCAATTTCGGAAAAAGTAAATAGTCACTCGGCCATCTTGAAGCCATCCGACGCAAACACCCTGGCATGTTGAGTGATGGTGTCACACTCCTGCATGATAACATCCATACTGCTCGCAAAACTCAAGAATTGCTGAAAAAGTTCAAATGGGAAATCTGGAGCCACCCCCATACAGCCCAGATTTGGCACCCAATCTGGGTTCGAAACACTTATCTGGAACAAAATTCTCTCCAGACGGTGATGTAAAAACAGCTGCAGAGAACTAGCTCAATGGCCAGGGATGTGATTTCTAACAAGCCGAGTTAAACAAGTTGGTCTGCGTTCATATAAATGCCTAAATAGATTTGGTGATTATGTGGAAAAGTGATCGGCTGGTATGCCTTTTAATTCCTTTAATGAATATGACATTTGTCTGGCGCAGTATAGTCAACAAATGGCTCATGCGCCAATAAACCAAAAACCAAACCAAACCTCTTAATTCCCTTTTGTATCGTTTTTTGTATCCTTCCCTTTCCTATCTTTCCGTTTTGTATTTTGTATTGTTAATAAATAATTTTTTATTACCCTTGTAAACATTTTGGCTCCATCCTCGTAATAAATAATGTATTTATTAGCATAGAGATGTCCAAAGAGGAAGAATCTCTCATTCTGAGCTCATTATAATTTCAATAAAATGGATAAAAAGAATTAATCATTCTAATTTAACTCCAGTAATAACACAAGAAAATTAAACTTTCTGGTAGGAAGTCAAATGCTTCACATGTTGAGTGTCACTAAAAATAAAAATAGATAAGTTAACAAGAAAATTTGAAATTGCATTTTCTCTTGATTAACTCTTTAACTAAAACTGAACCAGAGACTCTTCCTACATTAATTAAACTGCTAGCAGAAAACCAGATAAAAAATCGACCTAGAGAATAGAATACCATTGAAAAGTTGGAAAAACTTCAACTAAATAAAAAAAGAAGTTTATTTTTCGCGGAACTTTTTGCCTCTTTCTTTCCACGTAATTCCTAGACAAAGAATTATACAGAACAGAACAGAGGAGATTTGGTAAAATAGCGTGGAAAAAAGCTGCCAACTGAATTACATTACGAGAGAGAAAGTGGAAGACAGGTGGACTGGAGATTCACTGGAGAAATGAGATTTTTTAATTTCGGGGCACATCGCTAATGAAATTTTCTCACATTCGCCATTGCCGATATTTATTTTTCTTCTGTGTACTCAGTGATCTTTAATTTTTCTCGGATAATCATCGCCGTTAATCTGATGAATTACTGCGAGTTTTTATGCTTGAGATATTAATTTGAATCCTTCGTTGCTAATGTCTCTGATTTTTTGGAACTCATTTGGAAACCATCGTTGCAGACAGATATTAAGGCTGAAAGTTGGGGTTTTTTTTCGAAGGAAGCAAGAAGATATTTTATGCTAACAATTACGTATCTTTCAGGCATATGTGTTCGGTAATTTTTCTTCTTGAAAATCTTTTTTAGGGAATACAAGCTATTGTAATGAATCTCTAGTTTTCTTCAAGAAAAGAAATTATATATTAGTTTAGTTTTAGTTATATTAACGTTCCGTTTTGAAGCAACACGAGTTCTATTTTGGGATGTACCTAGTAATTTTGAACCGCGGTCAGATGACGAGGACGACACTTGAGCTGGCACCACCTCTCCAATCTTTTGCACCACACCAATGGGAGGAGGTTTGACCCCCGACGTATAATTGGGCGCACAACAGGCCCAATACACGACGGATCTTCAGTAGAATAGGGTTTCGAACCTGGAACCCTTTGGCTCCGAGTCCGGAAACTTATCATTAGGCCACCGCGGCCTCTAAGAAATTATAGAATAAACTGTAATAAGTAATTTGTACAAAATGACGAAAGAAAACAATATACATGGCTAAATTCTGATCTATTTTTAATCATACTAAAGGTCGCCCAGTGGTCGAAATTCGACCGTAATTCATTAAATTTTTAAGTTTGAACGTTATTGAGGTTATTTTTATTGAAACAAAAAACCGGGCTGTTAAAAAAATAAATGTTGTCCCACTGTTGACCACAGACTTTTATGTGTTTGACATTCAGTATGAACGTAAACAATGAATGCTTTATTTTATTTAATTTAATGTATTAGTAATACATCCTATATATAAATTCCTTAGAGACAATCTCCACTATGTGAGGCTGTTTGATCACAGACTAATATGTTTTTGACATTGACAGATTTAAATCATCTGCATTTTGTATTTCACTCCGAAGAGTTTTCTTTTATAAATAATCTAAATAAACTCCCTCTTGGAGTGGATTTCACTGCGGGGGGGCTAAATCAATTACAAATCATCCATTCCGCATTCACTCCCATTTACTCCTCTAATTTTTTACTGTGTACGAACGTAAACAATGAATGTTTTATTTTATTTAATTTAATGTATTTGTAACACATATTATACATAAATTTTATCTTTCTGCATTCCTTCTCCATATGAACTTTAACTATGCCAAATCTCACACTCCTCCGTGCGCGCAATGTGCTTAAAAAGGGGTACAAAGTTTTTTCTTTCCGTATTAATATATAGATTATGTAAGTCTAAGATTAAACGATTGAATACTAGCTTCTTCTTATATAGGGTGACCCGGAAGTTCTTTTATAAAATTTCAGGTGGGTCACGCATAAAGAAGCAAGTAAATTTTGCAAGCGAACGTGGGGTTGTAAATGTAAAGGAGGGCAACAGGGTACTATAATTTACAATACAGGATTGATGAAATACAAATTTCCAGTAGCGCAACAAAACTATTTTAATATTTCCAGAACATAATTATCAGTTAATTGATTAATTTAATTAAATTTTGATTCTTTACCAGCACCACATGATATTGAATTTGAGAAAAAAAATTATCTCAAGCCTGTATGTTATTAATAATAATTAATTAAATACTAGAAGTTAAAATTTAAAAAAATACTTTTTAGTACACTAACAAAAGTGTAGTTTTAAAAACCGTTTACAGTAAATTTATTCAGCGCAGAATTGTTTACCTTCTTTCTTTTGATTTTGCTGCTGTTCTTTTCCATTCAAATTTTTCAAAACCGACGATACTTCAATGCGCTATTGAAATTACTAGGTCCCCAATTCCATTCAAATCAGTAATAATAATGCTTAACAATAGCTTTCTTATTATTGCATGTAGTACCTATCCAAGGGTCAAGTTTCCATACCTTCAGGAAGATTAAGATCAGGAAATATATTAACTTAATTCTTAAACTGAGATGTGAAGTACGCATAAGTCAATTTCTTATGCTTAAAATTTTAGTCCTTTTTGATGGTAACAGTCAAATTATTCGAGGATTATTAGAAAAACTAGAACTGGGATCACTTTTCCCTTTTTTTCTTTCTTGAGCCAAGGTTATTTAATTTTTTCTCGGTGTATATATTAATGATGTGTTTCTAGATGCTCATCACTAATATTCTGATGAATTTTCGAAATTATGTGTGCTTAAATGGAAAATCGAAACGCTTGGTTGCAAATGTCTTTGATTTTTGAGAACTCGTTAGGAAATAGTGTTTTAGGGCAGAAAGAAAAGCAAAAAGTAAAAACTTTTTTTGAAACATAGAAGCAGATATTTTGTGCTTGTAGCGGTTACAATTCAGTGCCTTCTCTTTTTCACGGAAGGTCGGCGCTACTAGAGCCAACCGGATTTTTCCCATGAAACCTCTCTCTTCTTCTGTGTACTTGTCTTGTGTTGTTGTTCTCTGTCTTGCGTCTTGTACTTTTTAATGTACTGTGTCGTGGAACTCAGCCATCTAATAAAAATGGTTCCTGAAATTGAATTAATTCTTCAACAGCGGCATTCCATATAAACATGAGTCTCGTCCCTCTACATGCTTATAATTACATATGTTTAGAATACTCGTTTTTGTAGCACGTTGTACGTACAGGACTAAAAGCAAAAATAATGGACACGAAGCACGTGGTTTGCAAAAAACAAAAAAAGAAAATATTACTAAAAAGTTTCCGATGATTCTTCGCAATTAATTTGGCCAAAACGCAAAAAGAAAAAATTATTTTTTTCATTCTTACTACATTTTTTTCCTTGTGAATGAAATATTAAATGCTTTAGCAACACATTTTGTTAGGTAATGAGCATGGATTTTCTGATTTCTTTGATAATGTACTTTTCATTAAACACAAACTCAAAGTTTTTAACAATTCTCATAAATATTACAGGCTTAATTTTCCTAAAATAATGGTTAAAAATGTCTAGTCTCATGGCTAGAAAGTTTAGAGACTATGTAATCAATTTTATAAATTTCATTCAAAGGAAGCGAATTCCTTAAAACAATTTTAATTTAACAATATATTTCTGGGATTATAATCTATCTGTTATTTCCATCGGATCCACTTAATAGTAAAAATTAAAGAGTTCACGTGACTGAGTTGTCCATTGTTGAGCCTCACATTTTAAGCCATTATATTAAGACATTATCTATAAGTAATCTTCACGGTTAAAAATAACACTGTTTAAGTGTGCCAAAGCATTTTTTTCTGAAAATTTTGTTTAAATATAATTATGTTATTTTATAATTCAGACGAATATTTGTGTGTAATTTAAACGAATGTTCAAATAAAATTTATGCACTTCTTTAAAAACTCAATACTCTGCAAATGCTGCCACAATTTACATGTAAATATTTTTAAAACCTAGGAATTAAGACTCGGTAAAAAATGTTTGATTGAAAATCAAATGCAAAATAAAATAACTATCTTCGAAACCTCAGTTGAAGTCAAACGTAATGTCTCAAATCCCATTTTCTCCTGATTAACTCTTTAATTAAAATCGACTCACAGACGCTTCCCATATTAATTGCACTGCACGTAGAGAATCAGAAAAAAATGAACAAAAAAGACAGAGAGACAGACAAGAACCATTCAAAAGTTAAGAAACTTCCAATAAAAAGAAAGTTTATTTCTCCTGATACTTTTTTAGCCTTTTCTTTCTCTCTTAATTCCAAGACAAAGAATTACGCTAAACAGAACTACAATAAAAGGACTTAGTGAATCAATGTGGGAAGGGAAAGTCTGAGAAATGAATTAGATTACGAGAGAGAATGTGAAGGACAGGTGGACTGAAATGTACTGGATAAATGAGAAGATATTTTTTTTAATTTTCGGACTCAGCGCTAATGAAATTTTCTCACATTTGGCATTCCTGATATTTCTTTTGTGTGATTATTTGTCTTAAATTTTTCCTCCATTTTTTCCGGTCATTATAGTAATCTTATTACTGTTAATCTGATGAACTAATTGTAGTTTTTATGCAAAAGATATTAATTTGAGTCCTTGCAAGCAAATTTCTTCGATTTGTGGCGAACGCAATCGGCAAAAACGTCAAGAAGCGAAAACAGAAAAGTAATTCCATTCAAAATGAAGCAAGAATATATTTTCATGTTTCCAATTAAATGTGTTCAACTCGTATGTCTTTTCTAGTAGGCTTTTACGCATTTTTAGAAAGGAAATATAATGTTTCTCTGGTTTCCAAGGAAAATATTTAGTGAAAAATATATAAAGAAATGTAATGGTTCTCTGGATTCCAAAGTTTTTTAGATAATGAAAGACAATTAGTGAAAAACTTGCAAAGAAATATAATGTATCTATGATTTCCAAGAAGGACATTTAGTGGAAAATATATTTGGAATCATAATAAATAATTTTGACAAATCATATAAAAGAAACTAATTAATCCTGTTAAAACCGAATTTTGAGAAATTATATTGTCATAATTAAAAGCAGTGAAATTGAACACAACTTTATGTTTTAAACTCATGTCCTCATTATTCTCTTCCTTTTAAAATAAATATTTTAAAGGAAGAGGAAAGGATACAGGGGGGTTGAAAGGGGGATTTCTCAGTTTTTCTTAAATATCTCGAAAACTATGCATCCTAGCGAAAAGAACTTAATTATAAAGATAAACTACATTAAATTTCCTACAAAACTAGTCCTAAATTTTTTGTAGAATAAAATTGTGGAAAATACAGGGTGTTTAAAAGTGAATATTTCAAAAATTCCTTATTGTAATGGTAAAATCAATTAAAAGTGCTGAAACAACAACCCTCAGAAAAACTTCATGCCTATACAATAATTATACGAGGGTAGTATATTGTATGTGTCGAGAGTAGTGGCGGTATCAGGAAGGGGGGTCGACAAACCTATTTGATGAACAGTCGTGTTCCCTTCCTCCCCTCACGTCCGTTCCCCTCCACTAGATCCCTTCTACTCAGTCTTTTGGCTCTGTTAACGCTCCAAATGAGTGTATTTTGACAGTATAATCTAAATCTACATATCTATGCTGAGTTTAACTTAAAAGCTCGCAACCAGTCTGTCACAGTTCGAGAGAAACATTTTCTTGCCATTGAAGAAATAAGACCAGGCATGTTCAATTACTAACACATAAAATGGCCGCTAAAGAAACTGAAACGAGAGTCGCTACAGGGGATGCTGATACTCATATTATGAGATCTGGGCTAGAGAAAGCAACTTGTCATCCCAAGGGAAAGACGTAGAACTAGTCGTGTTACTGATTGTTTTGGCACCACCAGAAAGTAACATTTATTTTATGAACCCTGGCGAGGGAAAAGTCGAAGCTAAATTTTTTTTTACAAGAAAGATGCAGAAAGAACTTTCTTTTGCCCAAACCATCCTCCTTCTCCATGAATTCCGTGGCTGCGACATTACACCAGGTGTTTATAGAAAAAGTAAAGCAATATATTTACGTCATTCCAAAATCAACTAAGCCAGATAGAAATATTGCCAATACCTTTTATAATAACTTCATTCAAAACAAGATGCTATCTCACAAGCAGGTGAGAAGATGTTCCTAGTACGTTGCTGATGAACATAATTTGAATAACTGTAGATATGCAGCATTTCTCAAATCATCAACCAAGATCAAAGTTGATCTTTCCTAAATTCTTCCAACCAAAGGAGCTGCGGAGCAACACACATTTAGCAAATGTGTGTGTTTTTTGTTTGTGTTGTGTTTGTTCAAATTTTGTGTTTCTGTTTTGACACCTTTAATGGTACCTGAACCAAAGGTGCACCTCCAGAAGAAGCGGAGGCGTTCGAACTTGATTATACACTGGAAAAACATGGTGAAATTTAATTACGAGCAAGTGTAAAAATGGGTTATGCATGTTTTTCATGTAGGTATATATAGGTATAAAAATAAAACTAAGATTTTCAACCACTTATTGCAATTTTGTACTTTTTCAAACTGCTATAATATTCTAAACTATTTATACTGAGAACAATGTGTATGGATATTTTTGTAGGAAATGTAATTTAGTTTAATTTTATACTGAAGTTTCTTCCGCTAGGATCCATAGTTTTCGACATATTTAAGAAAAACTGAGAAATCCCCCCTTTCACCCCCTGAGCACCTTCCACCAAGGGGACTTTTAGTATGTTGTTTAGGGAACTCTCCCCAACAACTGCGCCGAATTCCGAATTTCAAAACTACATCTTCTTTTTAAATTTATAATTCGTTGACTGGACTACGATTATAAGGAAACTTGTGATGGGGAAAAGGATGTGGGAGAGGGATAAGGAGCAAAATTTTTTTCCCCATCAAGGTTTGTTACCCCTGCCGCTCCAACACATCCAATACTACCATTTTATAATTATTATATAGGCATGAGGGTATTATGAGGGTTGTTGGTTCAGCACTTTTAATTTATTTTACTATTATAATAAGGAATTTTAGAAATATTAACTTTTATATCCCCTGTATCTTCTAAACTATTGACGCTACAAAACCAATGTAGGGCTTATTTTGTAGGAAATTGTATGTAGTTTAATTTTGTAATTGAGTGTGTTTTGATAGAACTTATAGTTTTTGAGATATTTATGAAAAACTGAAAACGCCCCTTTAAACCCCTTCCGTACCCCCGCGCACTTCCCACAGGCGAGGACTTTTAGTATGTCGTTTAGGATACTACCCCCAACAACTGTGACAAATTTCAAAACTGCACCGTTTTTTTTCTATCCGTCGATTTTTGGCCTTCGTTGACTGGACTAGAAGTGTTCTTTATGAAATTGTGAGAGAACACTTGAATTATCGTAAGTTTTGCTCACTATGAGCAGGCGGCAGGTTTATATAAGGATGGAATTCAAAACCTGGTTGTAGGATACGACAAATGCTTTAATATTGGTATAAATTATGTTTAAAAGTAGATTAAAGTACAGGCTTTGATGTAAAAATAAAATTTATAAAAAGTATACTTTTGTGTTTTTAATTTCTAAACGGTACTTACTTAAAAGACAGCCCTCCAATTATTACTTTTACTAGTAATACTTGAAAAACATTATTTTGCTTTCTTAGTAACGGAAAAACAAATGCAATTTCTTTGAGAAATAAAAACGGTTTTCAAAAACACACTTTTAAATATGCACTAAAAGGTATAAATTGTATTTTAATTATTTTCTACTTTTTAGTCTTTAATATATAATTTCTATTTATAAATACTATGATACCACGAAATAAATTTTTTATGTTCAATTCCTAGTGACGCATAACTAATGGTTTCAAAATATAATGAAATATTTCATTAACTGTAAGTTATGTTTCTGTAACTCTTAAAATACATTATGACTGTGGAGAACAGATAAACATAAGAAATTTAAAGTCATATTTTCTCTCAAATTCAATACTATTTGGCACCACTTGTATGGAATCAAAATTTAATGAAATTAATCAATTGACATAATTAATTGCTGCAAAATTCAACATAGTGTGCTATCGTTGAGAATACACAAGTGTACAAAATTTATAGATTAAAGCACATCAGAGAGTGAGTAACTGCTTACAAAATTACATCTTTAGAATTATGAAACGAGTCGAGTAAAATAAAACTGCATAAAAATATAATTGATTCAATTCATAACATTCAAAAGATTCAAAAATATACTTCATTGGTCAATTATGATATTTTATATTTCTAAAATAATTTGCATGCGAACATGCAACTCACAAAATAGACTTTCTTTTCATATCCAGTCTACACAACACACAGCAAGAATTCCCTTTAAGGAATTATCTCATAATTACGGTTCATTTCCCACGGAAGAACTGGGAATTATCAACTTATCAACAAAGGCATTTGAAAATAAGTATATAATTATTCCGAGTTATGGGGATTATTTATTTTCGCGTATCGAAGAACGTTGTTTCTGAGTTTCCGGTTGTAAAGCTACACGATAATGGCTCGAGCTCAGGTGAGTACGAATTTTCCAAATGGCGGAATCATTTAACGGCGCGCAGGGTTGCGAATTTGTCTCCATTATTAAAGTTTATTCAGGAAGAGATAGGAATTAGTTCTGGAATTATGAGTGTTAGCTTATGTTGTTAGTCGAGAGCATCGCCTGATAAAAGGAGATGGGCTCGTGTATTGAGAATAATGAAGTTTACTAGGAAAGATCTTCTGTGAAGGAACGACGGAATTGAAAATTAATTTCAATTTTTAACATGAATGAAATGTAAACTATTATGTTTCGAAATTTTGCTTTTTCCAAGGAGATGTGATAATTAAAATGATGATGGGGTTGCTTTTAGTTCCGGTTGTTTAATTGTGAAATTCACTTTTTCTGTAAAAGAAATTTTTATCACAGTATAGTATTAGAAAAGCATTAAAAATCTTAACTGTGTGATAAATAGTAACATATATATGTTTTGAATTATCACTATCGAATTAAACTTGTTCTTCTCTCCATTAGTTATTAATCGCTTAACAGCCTTTGATATTTTACGCGATTGGCCACTTGTTGCTGAAGATGACGGATATTATTAATCTAGGACAGCGGTTCCCAACCTTTTCGGTTTTGCGGACCACATGTTGTGTAAAAATATTTTGAGGCCCGCTGACTAAATATACAAGTAAAAATAATACAAACACATATAATACATATATACAGGGTGTAAAAGAATTGCGGGACACATTTAAAAAATTAATAAAAATTCTAATAATATTACAACTACGGTTTTTTTTTAATGAGAGATCAATTAAAAGAGTTTTTTACAGATAGGTAACACGGCGTTACGGCGTTTTAAATTTGTTTCAGCGAGAGAATTCCGTACGCAATGGCTACCGTTCCACAGAAGCCGATGCGCGTTTTCTGGTTTCCTTTTTCAGTTTTTCTTGATTATTTTGAAAAATATTCAATTTTCATATTGCATGCTAGTTAACAAAATAAAGAGCGTAAAATTCCCTACAAATACATGCTTTTATTTTTCTCCTAGATTTCATAATTTCTCAGATAATGGCTCTCAAAAATGGGAGATTTTCAATAATTTAAGGCCACCTAGTCAACCGGAACGGCGCATTTTCTATCTGAAAAAACTTTTTGAAATGCACTCTCATTTAAAAAAATGTAGTTCTAACTAACATTCTTAAACTTTTTTTATTAATAATTTTTAAAATATGACCCACAATTCTCGGACACCCTGTATATTATATGCCCGTATATGCTAATAATTAGTGAAGCTTGCTAAAAAAATGAATAAAAATATATTGTTTTATAAAGCAAGAAAACTAGAGAAAACTTTTGAAGCTCCACTGACTAGCGTTTCGATGCCCCCTAATACGTTATCCGAGGCCCACAAGCGGGCCGCGGCCCATGGGTTGGTAACCATTGAAATAGGACAATGCTCTGAATAACAACTACAAGTCTTTACTATCACCCTTACATTAACATCCCTATCCCTTAATCTAAGACAGAGATAAGTCCCAGGAAAATGTATGTTCAAAGACAATTTATTATCTTAGGAAGCAGTGTGCGTAATTATACGGTTAGCAACAAATATCAGAAGAAAGAATTTTGTAAAGACATATACATACGCCAGGGGAATTAACGCATATAATCCACAAAATGTATATATACATTCGGGGAATGCAAGAGGATAAATTATTTTCTAGATGACTAAAAGATGGCTTTCTCCGAAAAATCTTCCGATTTCTTTTTGTTTCATTGCTGGTGCTTCGGACAAGTTTGGAGTGTGGGTTCCGATAAGTTCCCCTTATCCTGATGGCCAAGCTCAAAATCACCAGGAATGTCCCAAAACAGATTTTCCGTAGCTTAAAACTGTGTTATTTACTTAACTACACTAAACAAAATATTATAGATCGATATTTTCTTCGCTCTTTAAAAGTCAAGAAATATATGCATTTGTCATTAACTTCCATGCGTTCCATTCGGGATGGAAATTTTATTGTTCATGGCCTCATCGTTTAAAAACCATATACTAATTATACATGAAAAACTTGCACGGTCGATTCAGGTTTGCATATTAGCTGTAAACTGTATTCCTAATTAACAACGTGTATACGACCTGTGATGTGCCGTAATTCACAAAAGAAAAATCGACAATTTTGGAGTTTAACCCTTTATAAGGCCATTTTTTCTGGTAGTGGTATAATAACCATAGCCATATTTTCTGGTAGTGGTTTCATCGAAAAATTTGGCAAGAACTGACGCCAACCTTTCAAAATGCATTTAAAAATTGATGAGTTTGGTGGGAAGTATATTCCCACGGCCTTATAATGGGTTAATAAACTAATTACTACACTTTCATGAAACAGCAAACTCTTCGTAGTCTTCCGAATATAAAAAGGATGTTTATTTAAATATAATAATAAAATAATAAATAATAAAATAAGCACACCTCGAACTTAAAAAGCTTCAATTTCATTTCTGTTTCAATAAACCTCAATCTAACTTAGCTATAATGACTTCCAACTTTGAAGCAAAACAAAGGATCTATCGAGATACAACTTCTAATTTTGAATGTTGGTCAATGAGCCGGTACCCTTTTTCTGTACATTCAAGTCACACAAGAAAGGGAAGGCTTGACAATCTTCGTAGGATTTAATGTGCCCTAGATATATATAAACAGTGGAATCGTAGTTGAAAGTATGATCCTTCCATCCCTGAGGCCAAGAAACTAATATGAGACTATCGCCACCTGCCTTACTCATTAGGAATATATTGGCTCATGGACCTGATATATCTCTGCTGATCTTCGGGGATCATCATCAACAACAACAGGAATATATTTATAGTAAACCTAAATTGCACTTTTAAAAAGGAACAGGTGAAACAATGGTTAGGTTAACGTCCCGTTTTTGAACCAACACGAGGGCTACTTAGGGACGGACCTCGTAATTTTAAACCACGGTCAGGTGACGACGACGACACCTGAGCTGGCAACCCCTCTCCAAACTTCCGCGCCACGCCAACGGGAGGACGTTTAGCCACTACATATGATTTAGCATGCAACAGGCCCCATACACGGCGGATCTTCAGTGGAGTCGGGTTTCGAACCTGCGACCCTCCGGTCCCCAGATCGAGACCTTAACACTAGGCCACCACAGCCCTAGGTGAAACAATGGCTATCGAAAGTAAATATTATATCACTACCCATGAAAAGATATTTTATCACTCACTATATAGTTAACTTTTTACGGAAAGAGAATATTTTATTCGACATTAAATCGAAATAGTTCTTATCAAAGATCATTTTAGAACAACCATATAAAAACTATTCTCAAGACACTTATAGTTAAACGCGCAAAAATAAAGGGTTAAGAAAAGTTAAACCTCATCCTAAACCAAAGTACGGTTCTTTGATTTATAACATCAGACAAAGAAGCCGATAAAAATTCACAATAGACCCTGACGGGGTGTACCTGAGTTGTCGATTACGGTTGCAGTGATGCACACAGCCTCAATTTTCTGGTCCCAAATTCCTAGGGATTCGAGGTTGCAAAAAAGTAAGGAAAGGACATTTTTCAAAGGGTGTTCTTTCTTTATATTTTTCTCCTTCTCCCCTCAGATCTACTTTCACTCTAGCTTACTCATCCCTTTTTTTCGAATGGACATCGTGCGGAAATTTATCAAGAGGGGAAATTTTCGTGCCTTAACACTGACGAATTTGCAGAGGTAGCGTAGTTTCTTTTATCATTACGACTAGCTTCACGTGTCGCTATTTTTCAGCATTATTCAGCGGGAGCGTATAAAAATTCGGCTTGAGTGGCCGTTTTCCGGTTTCGGTTTCTGAAGTGCATTTATACTTGTCGTGATCCCGGAAAATTTTCTAGGATACGCTCGCAAATGTCGGGAGATTCGCTTTAGAATATATGATTTAAAGTATTGGCCTTGAGCCTTAGGGTAGAGATGTAGTCTTAAGTGTCCTTGCATATATGCTTCTGCTTAAGGCTATGTTTTAAGAGTTTCATGCAAGAACACGCATTCGTTCACAATCGTAATTTAAAGAATATATTTATTTGCTGATCTCCGTTTGAAGTATTGAATTACTTATTTAATGTTCGTCCTATATATATATATATACGAGTAGTACATTTTAACCCTCTGAGCGCCCAATTATTTCTATCTAAACTTCTATCTAAAAGGCTAAAAAAACTAAGCCTTTAAAGTAAGTGAATCGATCTTTTGTGCATTTAATTATAACTCTGAAATCTTAAGAATACATTAGCCATGATTGTTTAAGAAAATATACATATAAATACGAGCTATCTGCTTTTGAACTGAACATGAAAAACGGAAAAAGATGTTTAAGGCGCTCTGAGGGTTAATCTTTTAAATTAGTTCATTTTCAAATATTGGTTTATTTTTTAAATTGATAGCAGAAAATGTGAAAATGTTATCATTAATAACCAAGTTAATGTCAAAAATAAATGTTAGAATATGTGTCTTCGACCTTTGGCGGCTTATTTTATTTCGCCTATATTTGACACCTCGCCTTTCAAATATGTCCGTCCATAATTCAGCGGAATCAGAATCATGAATTGATTTTGCTAATATTTTTGTAAGATAATAATTTTTAAGATATTAATTTTTCTTCCC
>BGPR01037605.1:0-15073 GCA_013235015.1 Araneus ventricosus | reverse complement strand
ATCTGTACTCTGTTGCCTTTGGACACATCGCAAACCTAGATTTGTTGTATTACTTGCCTATTATCCTTCCCAATATTAAGCTACCGTTTTTTTCTTGCCAATTTCATGTCAGGTGTCTTGTATTGTGTTGTTTCTCATGCCATAACTAATAAGTTTTCATCACTTCAAAATTCAATTATGACCTTTTGCCCCGTAAATCCAATCGATTCCCCATATGGCCAGTTTCTGTTCATCTCCACTCATCCAAAAAAGCATCTGTGCTCTGTTGCCTTTGGACACATCGCAAACCGTTGAACACATCCGTTGAAGGGAAGTCTGACTATCTGCCTATTCGTGCGTATGTGAACACGATAGCTTAAAAAACACGATAGCTTAAAAATGCTATGAGCAGACGGATGAAATTTGGTATATTCTTGTATCACTAAAATTGTGATGTATATTAAAGTTTAGACCAAATACGTCAAAGGATCCATTGGTTTGAGGTTTAACTCTTAGCCGTACCTAATTTTACTCGCCTCTCAACCGTTTAGGAGGCCGTGGGGGGTGCCTAGTGGAAAGGTCTCGGCTCGAAACCCGATTCGACTGAAGATCCGCCGTGTATGGGGCCTGTTGTACGCTAAATCATACGTAGTGACCAATCGTTCCTCCGTTAGTGTGGCGTGGAAGTTTGGACGAGGGGTGCCAGCTCAGGTGTCGTCCTCGTCATCTGACC
The DNA here is from genome assembly GCA_013235015.1 of Araneus ventricosus. Lineage (NCBI taxonomy): Eukaryota > Metazoa > Arthropoda > Arachnida > Araneae > Araneidae > Araneus > Araneus ventricosus. The sequence continues at coordinate 14,361 of BGPR01037605.1, read as the reverse complement.
GTGGTTCAAAATTACGAGGTCCGTCCCAAAATAGCCCTCGTGTTGCTTCAAAATGGGAAGTTAATATAACTAAACTAAACTAAACTAAACTAAACTAAACTCAACCGTTAAATTAAACTATAAATGTGAAATAATAGGTTTAGTATAGTGCCAATAGTACACCTTTTAGAATGTATATAGCGGCATTATAAAATTTCGTTCCGGAATAGGAATTATTAGAGATAAAGTTTGGGAAAAATCCTTAACTGAGAGATAAGAATTTCTTTCAGTTCTGGGCATTTACAATTTTAGCAAATTAACTCAAAACTTTTCCTCCGATATTCTTGAAGTTTTAATTTCTGATTTTCTGTGAGATTCAACAATATTTTTTGAGTGTATTAAGGTGGCTGTATCTAAGGGGGGTTCACGTAAGAAGGTGGACGATCCCCCTCGGAATGAAGTAAATTTGAAAAAAAAATTGTAGATTCTATGTCTAGACAATAAACTAAACCCATTCATGATGTTTTCACATCATATTTTAAAAACTTTAATGCCTTGCACCGCAAAGGGTTAAAGTGATTTTATTATGTTTATGAAAATGATTATTCAATAGGCTAGATGGATGAAGTTTGTACGTGATTCTTACATCAAAACGGTAAATTAGTTTGAAATTTTGAATAAATCCTCTAAAAGGTGGACTGTCTTCCTGTTTTACTGTCCTTATGAATGTGGACATGATAATTCAAAAGTATAAATGAACCAGAAAAGAGAAAATTTGCGTGCGATTTTGACACCAGGAATGTAGATCTGTAAAGGCGGCATTCACTTCACACATAAACTGGATATTTCGAACGCGAGAAGGAAAAACCCATAAAAATCTATGGAAATCAGCCAAATGGCTTGTGGTAGTTGGAATTCCGCCTGAACTGAAATCGGAACGAAATGTCAGTGGGACCCTGAAAGAGGCTATCGAAAAGAACAATGCCTTGCGTAGATTGAAGCTTCGCTTCGAGGGTTGCATAAATTAAAATCTTCTGACTGGGGAAAATCCAAGAGAGATTGACAAGCAGCTGTAGAGAGGGAAAGAAGATCGCTCCCCCCGCCTTCGTCCAGAGTTAGCGTCCTTTTAAATACAAGTGAATGGCGTGCCTGTATTTTTCGATTAAAATGGGTGAAAAAAAATGGGCTTAGGACAAATGGTATGGCTATCCTTCAAGTGAATGGCCGGCGTTTAGACCAAATTAGACATTCTTCAAGCCGAAGAATGATAAAAAGCCTCCGACACAATTAATCTGAACGGTAAATCGGAAAACGACTGTAAATTTAATCTATGCATGTTTTGGATTCTGTCAACCTTTTCGTATAATTCTTTTGATTCAATTAATTCATTTTCTCTCGCACAAATAGTTTAACTCTTCTCATTGAATTGTAATAAAAATCTTACATTATATTTTAAACGTTCAGACTTACCGTCACTATAAATTTTTCACTACTTTATGCATGAAATGAAAGCAACTTAATACACAAATTTCTCACTACTTTATGCATGAAATGAAAGCAACTTAATACACAAGAAATTGCTCACTATTTTATGCATGAAATGAAAGTAACTTAATACACTATAAATTTCTTACTACTTTATGCATGAAATGAAATCAACTTCTCTTACAGTTGTTTGGAACTTTAGAAAAAAAAATCTACGGGAGGCTGTCTCTGCAAAACGGCCACTGGGATTGAGGGGCGTAGATTTACTTAACTTACTCAACTGTGACTTTATGTAACTAAAGTAGCTCTATGTGACGTTGATCTATGACCTATCTCTGTTAAATGAAACTAAAACCAACTCAACTCAATTAAATTGATGGAAAGGACATCTCAATTAAAGCAACAATTGTTAATAATAATTATTTAACAATAATTAATTAATCGATTACTCAAATGTGCCTTTCTGTGACTAAAGTAGCTCTATGTGACTTTGACCTATGACCTATGCTCTACCGCCTTTCTTTATTAAATGAATTAATCTGAATGAATTAATTAATCTGAAATGAATTAATTATTAATCTGTTAAAATCCAGATAATATACCGCTCACAACCTATGAGCGCTCGCGCATCGGTCGCTGTGACTTTATCAAAATTCTTCGTGATTTTCACCAACTTTGCAACTCGATTGTGACTAAAACATAATTACAAAAATTATTCTTGCAATCTTCAACGTCAACCTTTCTCTGTTAAATGAAACTAAAACCAACTCTCTATGTTATTTGGATGCGGAGCTATAAGTGTTTAAAAATACCACGAAAGGAATCATAATTTTTTCCTTTCCCGACACAACATTAGACCACTATGGAGGGACATAAGTTTACGTCAAAACCTGGTTGAATTACCTGATATATTTTTTAATTACTTCGTATTGCTTCTTTTTACAGACATTTATGCTAAAAGAAGCAATTCGTAGATAATGAATTTGTTTCTTTTAGAATTTTTATTGAACAAAATTTTCTTTTCCATAAGAATTTGAAAATTAATAAATAGAACATTTTAATCAGTTTTTCAGTCCATGACGTTCCTTAAAAATCAATACATTTGAACATGGCTAATTCGAAGCTGATGACTCACAATAAAAATTCGAGTTGAGAAAAATTGGATCTAAAAATGAATACAGAAAGAGGAAATAAAAATTTGTAAACTAAAAATGCCAGTAAAAAATTATTTTTATTATTTATTTTTATTAATTATAAAATAATATTATTAATAATTTTTTAAATTTTAATATTGTTAGAAAAAACAGGTGAATTACCTGATATATATTTTTTAATTACTTGGTATTGCTTCTTTTCACAGACATTTGTGCTAAAAGAAGCAATTCGTAGATAATGAATTTGTTTCTTTTAGAATTTTTATTGAACAAAATTTTCTTTTCGATAAGAATTTGAAAATTAATAAGTAGAACATTTTAATCAGTTTTTCAGTCCATGACATTCCTTAAAAATCAATACATTTGAACATAGCTAATTCAAACCTGATGGCACGTAATAAAAATTCAAATCGAGAAAAATTGGATCTAAAAATGAGTACAAAAAGAGGAAATGAAGATTTGTAACCTAAAAATGTCAGTAAAAAGTTATTTTCAATATTTAACATTTTAATAAATAGTGCATAAAAAATTAACAGTAAGTAATTTTAATAAATAAATAATAATTATAATTTTTTAAAATTCATTTCAGTGAAATAGTAACTAATTGTGATGAATAAACAATTAGTTACTTTTCATCATTAGAACTTTGAATGTAACATTTGTACAATGAAACTTCGAACAATTCAGTGTGTCGAACAAAAGTGTTCAAAGCTCTTTATAAAAGTGAGAATTTTTAATTGGTTTTATGATTAGATACTTGCCACATAAAATCAAACAGATACGCTGCCCATAAGTCACGGAAGTATCTAACAATTAAAAGCAATTCAAAAATTAAAGAAAATAGTTTGACTTCGAATCAACCAAAATAAATGTGAATTGTAAATTATACTTATCATTATTTTATTAGAAAATTAAAAGGGAACAGACAAAAATTCGAATTATCGACGAATTCGAATTTTAAAAGTTCGAATTACTCAAATTCAGTTGTACTTGATAGTATATTTAGAAAAATGCCTAAATTGCATTTTCTAAAATATCAGTCCATTAAAATTGATTATTTCAATGGTAATAGCTAGAAATTAGTTTATAATAGCAAATTTCTAAAACTGAAATAATCTATCCAAAAACTTATAGAAGAAACGATTTTCATAAGCAATACCAGAAAAAAAGAAAATATGCTTACAAACAAGTATTTTTTCTAAAACTTTATATAATTCCTATGGATGTTAAAACGCTTCCACGTTTTTATTTTGAATAGCAAACGCGGAAAAGATATATGTGTTTACTTAATTCTAAAAAGGAGTGCTTTAATGCGTCTTGAAAAACAACTCAGCTAAAACCATTATTCTTCTGCACAGGAGTTCCTAAAACAATCATTACTACCCACGAAGGAGAGGATTTTAGCAAGTTAAAAATAGTGAAAAGCAATTTTTAAGTCAATTAATTTCAGAAAACGGTTTTATTTTGTTTTCTCCTGCTTCTTCTTTTTCTGAATTTGCCAAAAAGTTAAGCATTTATTTATTTACACTTATTGAAGACATTGATTAATAACTTTTTTGTATTCATTATTCATTCGGAGTCTTAATGAATTGAAAATAAACAATTAATTGCATTTCCTTGTCAGTATCTCCTAAAAGAATGTTCTTGTCGGTATCTGTATCATTAACATAGTGACGCCTAATTATATCTCTTCCTTTTCTAAAGGCATTTGCAAACGCCAATTAAAAACAACTTACAGTATATGGCTTCGAGTATTAAATGGAAAATGCAATCGTAGTAGAGGATCAGTTAAATCTGAGGTATAAGGTTCGAATTTTATTGTGCTTACATTCTGGCACCAAATTTTTAAAAGTAATTTCAAATAGTAAATATTAATCGTAAAACACTCCTCATATTGAAAAGCATATTTATATAAAATTTTATCATCTATTCAGTAAGAAATAATTCGTTAGTAGCAGATTAACAAGCAAAAGTGTTCTTTCTTCAGTTTTCTGGTGTATTTCCACAATATTGTGCATTTTGTGTTTAACCTCGTCGCTTTGTGAAAAGAATCGAGCTTGTATTCTGGAACAGTTCTTCCTAATTTCATTACACCCCTCTCCCCCGTGCAGCAGGTCGTGCACTCCTGGATATTTCAACTTGTCAGACTAAAAATACGAAAGTGTTATATCCTATCTAATAAACTCTTAAGGATGTCAACTACCCTTCAGGTAGGTATGTAGAGAAGTTTGGTCAGATCTTCTGTAAAAATTTTGTCGAAACTCTGTAAACTTGATTCTCATTGTTCAACTAAAAATATTGTAATGATAAATGATCCTTAGCTCACCTCCTTCTGGAATGGGTGGGGATGAGACTTTGAAATACATTTAACAATTAGACCAATTATCGTAAAATTTTTATATTCAGGGGCTCCTGTAAAGAAAAGTGTTCAGTAATGGGCCTAACAATGAAAGAAAGTTATTAAGTGGAGTATACTGTTGAATTAATTGACAAAAATTATATTTTTAATTTGTTAATTATTTTGTTAGAATCTGAACAATATTCTATCAATAAAATATCATTAATAAAATGTTATTTTTAAAGCATTGTTACGTTTCCTGTCTCCAACAAGCGTTTTATAAGAAAAGGATGGCGGGGTTTCTCCTAGTTATAAAATAAAAGTGCACTTTTTTTATTTTCTCGTATACGATGTAAAAAAAATCCCGAAAATTTACGGTTTTATACTGGCAGCTGGGTTGGTTGTGCAAAACCGTAAAAGTTACGAAGTAAATCCGTAGGCACAACGGTTTTTTACCATACAGGAACAAGTTTTTCCCGTAAAAGTTAAGAAGTAAATCCGTAGTCACAACGGTTTTTTACCGTATGAAATTAAGTTTTCTCCGTAAAAATTAAGTCATTGAAGTAAGTGACGTCATCGACTGAGTTGAGTTGTTTTTCTCCTTCTGTTCGAGTTGAAATGTGCTGATGTGTATTATCAATTAGGAATATTAATTAATCAAGGCTTAATTATTAATCTCAATTAGTTTAATTAATATAATTCTTAATTGAACTTACTTGGACGATTTCGATGCAAGATGGTGAAAAAACTTCGAACTCCTCCGAGCAGGGGATCGAAACCGCGTTCATAGAAATAAAAGACAGTCGCTCTAACCACTAGATCACCGGAGACTTCATAAAATGAAGTAAAAATAATCTATTTGAGTTTTAAAGTCACTATAGCTCTAGTGGCGCCACCTAGTGGTGTAAAAATCAACTATTGCCAGAACACGTGTTTTAAGGTTAGCTTTCATGAGTGACAACAGGTTACTGCAACATGTGTAAACAATAGCGGAGATGGAACCCTATTAAAAACATGAAATGAATGCAATAAAATTACATTTAAGAAAAGGGAAAGTTATCGTACGGAAAGCAATACCGTATGACGAAAAATAGAATTTGAACTGACAGTTTTAAACGTTTATGGCTGGAGCGGAAAACGGTGAAAAACCGTTTTGTCAACAAAACAGCTTTAAACCGTCAAATATACGGAAAAAGTCCGGGAAAAAAACGGATATTTTTTACAGTGTACGATGTAATCGTCAAAAAATTCGAACTCGAGATTTTGACGAATATCCATATTTTACAACTCCCTGAGTCCGAAAAACACAATTTTGGAATTATATCTGTCTGTGAACACGATAACTCGAAAACTATTAGAGCTACGGGGATGAAATTTGGTATGTGATCTTTACACATAATTTGTAGGTTTCTATCAAATTTTGGACAAAATCCGTCTACGGTAAGTCTGTCTGTCTGTCTGTCCGCGTTCATGCGAACAATATAACTCAAAACCTTGAATAACTAGATGGATAAAATTTGGTACACAGTTTTATGAACATGAATGTAGGTCCGTATCAAATTTTCGACCAAATCCTACGAAGGTTTGACTGTCTATCGGTCTGCATAATCGCATATTTTTAATCGCAATAACTTGTTAACAAAATTACTTAGATAAATAAAATTTGGTATGTGGCCTTCTTACCTTAATTGTAGATTTGTGTCCAATTTTTGTGTCAATCGGTTAAAAAAAGGGAGTTCAAATTGCATAATTAATTTTTTAATCCGATTCTCCATACGCATGCGTACTGGTAGCAATCTCTGCGCAGGCGGAAGGATTACGTCACTTCGTCCTTGAGCCGGCAAGAGTGGGACCTGGCAGTGTGTGATAGTTGCGTTTTAATCGCTACTTATCTCTTTGAGTTTGATTGTTTACCTAAATATTTTACAATCACTATAATCTGCAATGAAAAACCTTCTGATAGTCATTGGATTCTGGGTTACAGTAGGTTCGATTTTTTTTTTATCCATGCTGGGGGGAGGGGAAACAGCACCTTTCGGGGGAAGTAGAGGAGAAAGTTTAGGGGAGATTACTCCAGCTGGTTTAAAACACAGTTTACCTCATCAGGATCATTCAGCTAATTTTCGGTTGCAATTAAATCAGCTAGCTAATTTTCGGTTACATTTACAGTCATGAAACTTGTTCAAATATTTTATTCTTTGACCACGATATAATCTTAAATTTGATTTTTTCCATCTCCATCACTTAGACTCCATCACCCAGATCACTTTCCCTCCCAAATAGCGCCTTCTTCAATAGCAAGATCTCCAGTTTTAAGTTATTAGAGCAAGGGTGGCTATCTGGCCAAGTTTCACCGAGTGTAACGAGACGCTCCTCTAATTTGAAAAGGGTCTTAAGCAAACTCTGATTAATGTCGCAGTTAATCCTCGCCAGTAATCCCTTCAATGACTCACTGCGACCCATTTCGCTTAATTAGACTTCCCCGAGTCACTTGCTTGAGTCGAGAAGCATCGACAGTATTGAGTGGAAGCATCGAGCAGTGTTCAGGCTATATCACCAACAGTATCCAGAGGTACAGTTAAATATAAAAAGAGAGAAAAAGATTATTGAATTATTTTATTACTATTTGGACGCAATTATCAGCCTTGAACCCCTTACAATTTTATTGATTTCGGATTCAAACGGGTGCGTAATTTGTTGATCTAACTTAAACCAACTGCGACCCGTTTCACAACAGATTAGTTATACAGCAACAGTTAGCTCTGGGAAAATGCAACATCAATATTTTTTCTGAAATATTTTGCAAAACAACTATGTCTGAAATGTGTGTTTTGGAGCTGAGGTTGGAATTTGGAATAGAGTGATTCCTATTGGTATGTATCTCTGCCATTTTTTCCTTTATTGAATTAATTTTGAATAATTTAATACTTGGTTGATAAGGTTATTATTGACTTAAATACTTGTTTACTTAAGATTTTTCGTAGATTACATGAATTAAATTGAAAATAACTTTGAAAATGTAGGAGGTCTATCTAAAACGACGTATTAATAAAAAATATTAACAACAAAAATTTTTAAATAAGGAAAATAAGTTAAATAAAGAAGGGGATTGGAAATTTTTTTTAGAAACCAGAGGGAGTGACCTCCCCAAAACTTTATCCCGTACGAATAACACTGGTGGGGGGGATATACCGCGTGCCGGAAAACGTGCGGTATGACCTAAGGTTGGAAAAAAGTGCGGTATTCCATAAAGTGGGGAAAACACTCGCTCCATCGTTCGCAGCTTTCTTTTTTGCGTAGAATGGAGAAAAAAAACGAATTGGTAATTTCGTTTTTTTAACGGATTTTAAAGAAAATTGGAGAAAAATCTACAATTAGGGTTTCAAGACTACATACGAAATTTCATTTATCTAAGTAATTTTCTTAAGAAGTTATGGCGTTCAAAAGTATGCTATTTTACGGACCTCCTTCGGACGGTCAATCCTTTGACAGATCTGGCCCAAAATTTGATACGGACCTACATTCCTGATGATGAAACTGTGTACCAAATTTTATCCACCTAGCTATTTAAGTTTGTGAGTTATCGCGTTCACATTAACACGGACATACAGACAGACTTCCCGCAGACAGATTTTTCCCAAAATTTGACAGAAACCTATACATTATATGTAAATATCACATACCAAATTTCATCCCTGTATCTGTAATAGTTTTCGAGTTATCGTGTTCACAGACAGACAGAAATAATTCTAAAATTGTGTTTTTCGGACTCAGGGAGGTCTAAAACGTGGAGATCCGTCAAAATCTCAAGTTCGAATTTTTTGACGCTTGCAATACTTTATCTTTGTATACTTCGTATATGAGAAAGTAAAAAAAGTATCCGAACAAATAAATCGCACGTGAAGAGACATTCATGTACTATAAAAAATTTACTTGTTTCCAATGCACCATTTGCAACTGACAAGTGACGAATAAACACAATTTTCTAAAATCTATATTTTCAGCCTATCTTCTTAAAAATAGAGCAGCTATGTTATATTTCAACATTGTCACAAAAACCTTTCTTTTGTCTGTAAATTTGGCGAATAACTGCATAACGTTGTTATCCAAATGCGTTCCTTTATTTCAGACATTGGCTGTTTTTTCTTGACACGTCTTTAAAAACTGCTTTTGACGTTTGAGTGGAAAAAACAATGAAGTGTGCAAAAGTCACATTTCTAATATAGTAAAAAATTACATTTAGGGAGTAAACCTAAGATAACGCTTAAAATAAATATAAACATTTTTGCATTAATTTTAAATCGATATCATCACACATTTCTACTAACAAGCAGGTCAAAATTCCTAAACGAGAAGACGTGTATTTAAAAACTCTGTTCTGCTTAGACGAGATCTCCATGTGGATGAAATTATTAAATTTTGTTTGAATAATTAAAAGGCACGAAAATATATTCCTTGTTATGTCAAATTCTGAAGCGTTAGAATTTTAGTTGAAATATGAAGAAGAAATTTTAATTATTTCCTAAGGCAACACTTCTCTACATGATAAATTAGTGCTTTAAAAGAATAATCAAAATTGCCAGAACTCGCAATTTAAAAACTGTTTTTGACGTTTGAGTGGAAAAAACAATGAAGTGTGCAAAAGTCACATTTCTAATATAGTAAAAAATTGCATTTAGGGAGTAAACCTAAGATAACGCTTAAAATAAATATAAACATTTTTGCATTAATTTTAAATCGATATCATCACACATTTCTACTAACAAGCAGGTCAAAATTCCTAAACGAGAAGACGTGTATTTAAAAACTCTGTTCTGCTTAGACGAGATCTCCATGTGGATGAAATCATTAAATTTTGTTTGAATAATTAAAAGGCACGAAAATATATTCCTTGTTATGTCAAATTCTGAAGGGCTAGAATTTTAGTTGAAATATGAAGAAGCAACTTTTAATTATTTCCTAAGGCAGCCTTTCTCTACATTATAAACTAGTGCCTTAAAAGAATAATTAAAATTGCTAGAACTCGAATTCTTCTAAATGGCAGCAATCTTCCCGAATCGTCCGACTTTCAGAATATTAAAATAGATGTCCCTAGCTTAAGAGCATTTATTAGAAGGACTCCATTTAGTGCTTTTATCTTAAAGGTCCTTTGTTGTAAAAGTAATTTGCAGGGTGTCTCTTATCTTTTAACGGAAGTAGTTCTAAATCATGTCTCTTTCACTTACTCTTAATCGTCCATTTCTGCAGAAATGCCTATTTTGTCTCGAGCAGAAGCACTACGCAGAAAATTATTATACATACTTTCGAATTGCTTTAATTTTTTATAAATCATAACCGAAGTTGACAGAAATTTACAAACGGTATTAAAAGGGAAAGTGTCAAAAGGAGGAAAAAAACGTACATTCAATGAAAACTGTATAACAACTCAAGAATATACTTAAATCCTGTTTTATTTAGTATCTTTGAAACTGAGAAACTCAAAAGAAAAATATTCTTAGTATATACAAGACTGCTGCCATAATTATCTCCTTGAAAGATGGGGCATTTTTTAATGAGATGGATCCCAAGAAATTTAATTACAACATAAAAAACATGCAGTGTGTCTCATTAAATTAGAAGAGGGAGTTAAAAAAAGACCCGACACTATTTAGTGTATATTCATCCAAGACTCACTTCAATTAAAGTGAAAGGCATGAATACTCAGAGAATTAATAGCTTTTTAAAGCAACTTTTTCTTTTTAAATTAGTGTTTTAAAACTAGGCAATGTGCCATATCCTGTATCGCAGTCTCAGTCGTGATATTTTATGTCCTTCTCGAATATCCATGCATGTTAATTTTTCCGGTTTCTTTTATTCTAGGCCAGCTGGACAACGTACGTAAATTATATTAAATCCAGCTTAGAAGCTGAATTATTTACTTAAAAATTTTAATTTATATAAAAACTGATACTTTGCGTAGAAATGTAACTGAATGAATCATTTAGCTAATGCTGATTTGCTGTTTTCTACAGAACATTAGTGGAAAAACAGATTTTTATCTCTACGGATGTTTATCACAGAATCCAAGGATTGAAAATAAGGCTAATGCAAAAAGATTTGAGGATCGGAAACATTAGATTTGAAAACAATATCACTTTACAATCCAGGATATACAAGTCAGTATACAGTGATTATGGCTGCGATCTTTAATGTAGGAATACGTTCGTCCTGTTGAGGTCGCAGGAAGGAATTTGATTCACACGCCAAAGCCACAAAAAACGTTGTATGGGAGATCCTCTATATCTCGATAATTAAATATAATAAAAACAAAAAAATGACTTATTTTAGAGATAAAGGGTAACAATAGAAGTTACCAAATAAATTGAAAATCGGGAAAGAATCACGCGAGTAAAGTAGTCCTACGCCTTTAACATAAGCGGCTGTTTGAAGAAGACAGCCTACAGTGATTTTTTTGTCCATCGTGAAGCTTTGAATATTGTAGCGGCCTACATGAAATAAATGTATAAATTATATATATACCTTATTACTTTCGATATTTATTTCATGTGTGCAGATACAGTATCATTAATATTGCACGATCGTTTCATGGTTGTTAACGAGACAAAACAAAAATAAAATCCTTTATTGCAGGGATTTTATGCCGAAAAAGTAATTTTCTAAAATGGCTAACGAAATTTCGTTTTCATTTCTATCTCGTGTACTATTTATTGTACACAAGATAAATTAAGATGTTCGGTCAATTTGTGTTATTTCGCAAGCATGTAAAAGATCTTGTTAGGCAAAGGCTTAAGACAGGTTGAACTAGAAAAAGAGAAATGAATTTATTCATTGAGAAGACAACCACGAATGCCTTACACTACACGACAACAGAAACTACAAAAAAAAACAAATATAATTTATTACATTTATGCTGATTTTTAGAGTTTCCATTAGCTACTGGCGATGAATCTCGGGATTTTGAGACATCGTCGATGACGAGAATGGCACCTAAATTGGAATCCGGTTGTCGAAGGCTTCGTGTTACATTTTGTGAGAGGTAGAAATTGATTTTAATAAGCTACTGGCGATGAATCTCGGGATTTTGAGACATCGTCGATGACGAGAATGGCACCTAAATTGGAATCCGGTTGTCGAAGGCTTCGTGCTACATTTTGTGAGAGGTAGAAATTGATTTTAATAAGCTACTGGCGATGAACCTCGGGATTTTGGGACTTTGTCGATGACGCGAATAGCACCTAAATTGGCATCCGGTTGTCGAAGGCTTCGTGTTACATTTTGTGAGATGTAGAAATTGATTTTAATAAGCTACTGGCGATGAATCTCGGGATTTTGGGACTTCGTCGATGACGAGAATGGCACCTAAATTGGCATCCGGTTGTCGAAGGCTTCGTGCCACATTTTTTGAGAGGTGGAAATTGATTTCAATAAGCTAGACATACATGTTTGGAAGATATGCAGTGGAATCGGGTCTCGTATTTGTGATTCTCCATTTCTAAACCTGAGCCACCCAACCCCGCGAGTTCCTGAGTAAGAGAAAAAGTGCACAAGAAAACTTGATCATGGTATACAAAAGGAACAAAGCTAGTATCTGCAAAATCCTTCCCTCATCACTAAGTACTTAAACTCTCTGTTCGAGTTCCGGATGATTGCTAAAATGTAAGTCATTTATGATTTTTTTAAAAAGCGGATTAAAATATTAGACAATGTCTAGTATTTTATTGACATAACTATACGAGCTGTGTCAAAAAAACGTCCTATAACTAAATTTCTATCGTTTTCTTTTGTAAGCGAACTTGAAAGTAACTTGAAGAATATCGCCAAACTCGTTCCTAAATGTGTTTTAATCATAAATCTCTGTCGCGTATTGGTTGGTAAATATCCTTACAGAGACTAAACACCGCAAAAATGTTACAGACACAAATACTGTGCAGAAGAAAGGAAACAGTTGACAGCTATCTTAAATCAAAGGAATTTAATGCAGAAATAGCATTTGCAAATAAATTTCAGTTCAAATCTACAGGCGCATACAAAGTTTCGTAAGGGTTTTCATTCTTTTGGTTTGCACCATCTTTTACCGCATTCATCGAAAATATAATAAGTACTTAAAAACTGCAGCATCTTTTTTCATTTTAATGCTAACTTATTTCCCTTCTGTTGTTGCCGACCTAGTGAGTCGAGGAAAATATTTCTCCCTCGAGAGTGGAATAATGACAATAATGCGTATTATTCATTTAAATTTTCGGTGGAATTTTGAAAAAAAGGTAATATAATTTAATGTTCCAAAGAACATTAGAAAAAATAACCGCATTAAAAAATCTCCAAAGGAAACGGCACATCGTGACTGTCTCTTCTCAGAAATTTATGGTTTTAATATATTCCCACGATAAAAGAATCTCTTTCTTCGGCTGAAAAGCTATTCTTTGTACTGATAAAGAATAAAGATCTTAGTACGATAATAAAAGCGTAGATATTTAAAAACATGAGTAAAATTTTTAGCTATTATCATGAGCATCTTTTTTATATCAAACGCTTTTGAAATGAATATACGATTCTTTTTTATTTATGTTTTTGTAAAATATTTATTGCATTTGGGAAATCACTGGAATTTAATCTACTGATGATATCTTATACTTACAAAGTGAAATAAAATGCATTGCTTATTTTAAGAATTATCAGCTATTATATTTAAATAGAAAATATGTAGAGGAATGTATAGAAATAAAATACAGAAAATAAGAAAAATAATATAATAAGAACTTCAAGCTTCATTTTATCAAAAAAATTTATTTTGTTAGCCAGATTATCACTTTGAAAAGTTAAAGAAAACTTTTGAAAAATTGATATCCTACACTAAAATTTTTATTGCTTTTCAGTATTTCCTAAAAAAAATCTTCCGAATTACTAACTTTTTCCTCTAAGAAGATATGACATTCTGAAGTTTAAAAAAGAATAATCTTCCTGCTTCTTCCGTCGAACATCTTTTTGATCTTCCTAGAATTTTATTCTTTGATCTGACGCGGAATTTTTCCAAGTCAAACTTCAATAGATGTTTGATGGCAATGCTTTTTCTGCTCACTTTTTCGGATGCACTTTCAGTCTCAGGGTATATTTTTCTCTTTCTCGAAAGAGGAAACTTAGGGAATATGGATTATAATTTCATAAGTTCAGTGCTATGAAACGATACTATTTAGGGAAGTTATTTTCAGTAAGCAATTTTTTTGTAACACTGCAAATTTTTAAACAGGGCTTGTATGAATTTCCAATGCCTTATCTCAATGTTTGCGGGAGATATGAATTCGATCATATTAACCAATTGTTAATCCTACAAATATTGATAAAAAATCTATTAAATGCTGAATGAGTTCGATAACTTTGTATAAAATCTTTAATTAGCTTCCTAACTTG
>BGPR01037604.1:0-15073 GCA_013235015.1 Araneus ventricosus | reverse complement strand
GGAGTTTGGCATGTAAAATGAAAGCTGTGATGCAGATTGATGCTCGTGGGAATAAAAATTGGTCATGCTGGTATGATGTGTGTGGAATAAGAAACGTGTCGTGTTACAATGAAATGTGTGGAATGAGGAACGTGTCGTGTTGGAATGAAATGTGTGGAATGAGAAACGTATCGTGTTGGAATGAATGTTGTGGAGTGGTGCATCAGGGAAAGAAAACAGTGTGTCGCAGTGGTATGTATCTTAGTGGATACGTATAGGATAAGAATAGTGTAGCGAGAAATAAAATTTTTGTCGTAGTGAAATTAGGTATGCGAAATGAAATTTTTGTCGCAAAGAAATTAGATATGGGAAATGAAAGCTGTGTCGTAGAATGATGTTCGGAATACAAGCTGTCTGAGAATGTTATGTGTGGAATGAAAAGCGTTTCGCGTTAGTACGGTAAGGTAAGAAATGAAAAGTCTGTCGCGTTCGTATATGTTGAAGTGTTTCGCCTAGGTTTAAGTGTGGAATGAAAAGTATGTAACGTTGGTATATGTATGGAATGAAAAGTATGTCGTGTCGGTATGCTGTGTGTGTGGAATGAAAAGTACATTAAGGAGACATTTGACACTTTCTTAATACATAGGGCAACTACACTAATCATGGCCCAATAGGTAATTTCCAGCAGCTAACTGAACTGTTTTAATTGTTCTTGTTAATGATCACGTGCATGTAAACGATAGCCCTTGACAATGGTCAGCGTTCACTCATATCAGATTCAATATAACTTTAAAAAATCTAAGGAAGTTGCAAACTTTCCAAAGTTTAGTTATACATTAACTTTCCGTTTTGAAGCAACTCGAGGGCTATTTTGGGACGGATTTGTGATTTCGAGCCACGGTCAAATGAGGACGCCATTAACCCTTCTCTAAGCTTCCGCACTACACCACCTGGTGGACGTTTGGCCACTACATATGATTTAGCTTACAATAGGCCCTATACAAGGCAGATCTTCAGTTGAATCGGGTTTCGAGCCTGGAATCGACACCTTATCACTAGGCGACCATGGCCTCACAAGCTTATGATTGACCAAGTTTAGACTCTTTTAACGTCATAATATAAACTGCACTTTGATACAGTAAAACTGTTAAAAGTGAGGACGTTTAAAAAGTTTTAATAAGTGAAAGTTTCTTTCCTTTAGTGAAAATGTTTACAGAAAAAGAAAGGAAATTCTTAATTTTTTCATTACTTTTTGTTTCTTAAAGGAACGAATTATTCTAAACGTAATTAAAATAAAACAGAAAATACCTTTTATTGTATCTTCTCTTAATTAAAATTTCTGTGTATCTTCGCTTAATAAAACTTTCTGTATCTTCACATAATAAAACTTTCTCTCTCATCATTAAACAAAGAATTATAAACATATGCATTGTCTTTTTATACACTTTTATTTCAATTCACTTGTTTGAAATCCAAGAATCAAAGTCTCGTGGGTTAAAGCGCATGCAGGCAATATAGGCAATGAGAGAGCAGACCAACTGGCAAAAGACGCAACGCAACATGAACAACCCTACTCACTTACTAAGCTTCCTAAACCGCACATAAAAGACCTCCTCCGGAAGAGCATGCTTGAGGAGTGGCAAACCTCATGGAAGAATGGCGATACAGGCAGGAAAATCTATAACATTATGCCCTCAGTTAGTCTCCGTTCCGCTAACTGGAGAGGATGTTATTCGTCTCTCAACATGGCCTTTCCCTGCCTACCTCAAAAGGTTTCACCTGTCTGACAGCGATTTTTGCAGTTGTGGTGGAATTGTCACGGCACTTCACTATGCCACGGAGTGTATTTACACAGTGTCTTGGCATATGAGGAAGCCAGCGCCAAACTTCGAACAAGAATGGCTGAAAAGAGTGGCCAAGAACCTCGTATCCAGGCATAAAATTCGTAGCATTGTCAAATTCATAAGCGAAAACAGAGATATTTTCCTGCCTCCCTAGCCTTCAACTTTCCAGCGAGCTGAACGAACAATCTCCAAATGACCGGACATCCCTCCCCCCTCTTAAAAAAAGAAAGGTAAAACAACATCTAAAAAAAAAAGAAGACTATTACGAACTAATAGTGTAAGAGTGAAAATGCCTGTGCTGTACATAATGTAAATTCCCATGTCTTTCCCACTAAACCGTTCAGTGACCGGTTTGGTCACGGGTACGGGGGTAAGAGACGGCGTTCTGTTCTGTTTCATGTTCGTAAAGATGGAATTTAATTATCTAATTTTCACTCACATTTTAATGTGCTAGAGTTTTGAAATTTTGTGCACTTATGTATTCTCGATTAAAATTTATTATTTTAATATTTTCAGAACATAAGTTCCAGTTAATAATATTAATTAAATTTTGGTTACACACTAGTGGCAATACCTAATACTGCATTTCACAAAAAATGATAGCATGATTCCATAATATTTATATTAATGAAATATAAATTAATGACTAAAAAGTAGGAAATAATTAAAATAAAAAATCTAATTTTTAGTACACCAGCAAGATTTGTTTTTAAAAATTGTTAAATACTTAACTTGTTAATTTCTATAACAAAATACCAACTGCAAGTACAGCAAGAAGTTGTGGTAGAAATTTTCTGAAAAGATCGTAATTATTTTTAGCGTTTAAATAGGAAAATACGGATTTTAAATAGAAATTGTTATTAATCCTATTCATTAAAATTCGTAAATGTAAAGATACCGTCAGAGAGGCTTTGTATTTTAATCCAAGCATTGAAGCAATTAAATGCATGTTTGTACACATTCCTATCAATTTAAACAATTGGTAGGAATGTATAGATTTCCCAAAGGGCTGATTATTTCGACTGGAGGGCGAATTGAGGTTCGATTACGATGCTTATTTGGATCGTTAATCGGTTTATTTTAAGGAACGTGTATTTAGAGATCATATAAATTTTAATGAAATTCCTTGCCGATTATACTGTCTTTAAAATCGATAGTCATAACTAGATTCTCATCTAGAACGATTTATCAGTGAATAAGGGCACTTTTCTTCTAAATATTTGCTGTAGAATTTTTTAAATTGGTATTAAAATTGACACTTACAAGTAGAAGGATGCTGAAGAAACTCATCACGATAGGAACAGAGATTAGAACTAAATTGTATGATAAGGTTGTACAATGGTATATCGAATATCTATAAGTTAATTTCTAAACATTGAAGTATTCTCAAATGAATTTAGTTTAGTTTTATACTAGATTAACGTTCCTTGTAGAATCTACACGAGGGGTATCTTGAGGCGGACTTCATTGTTTTGAACCATGTACAGATAACGAGGATTACTTTCGGGATGGCACTTTCCAAATTTCCCCACCATGCCAATACGAGGACGCTGGGTAAACCACGGCAGATTTAATGTTCACCAGGACAAAATTCCTGGTAGATCTATGATGGAATCGGCTGACTAACCTGTCAACAGTCGAAGAAAGAATTTGTAATATTCTGGTTTGGACTCAAGCAAGTCTAAACTGTTGAAGTTCACGAAAATTATGCGGTCCAGAGTTTTGACGATGTACCTTCCCTATGTGCACTTTGTAGAAGAGAAAGCAAAAGTCGTCTGAACATAACTAAACAAGGTCAAAGAAAATGCGTATTTACTGAAAGTTAGCTCTCACGCAAAGTTTTTACTTTATTAATCGTGTGCATTACAATAATTAGAACTCCAAGGTCATAAGATTTCTCAGGCAGAAACCCGTCGTTTTGATATTCCTCTGGTTAAAAATTAGTGACGCCATATTTTAACTAAACTATAAAATCTATGTATTTACGAAATTCTGTAAAAATTTTCAAATTTTTATTCTAGGTTTTAAAGCATCATTAATATAAATTCAAAAATGAAATAAAACCACTCGAGAATAGAGTTGATGAAAGAGAAAAAGTATCCATGCTAAGCATAAAGTTTTCATGCTATGTTACAGGTAATGAATTTTTTTGGTGACGCGAACACCACCAGTCATATTTCAAAAGCCGCATCATGTTTTTAATGATAAATAGAAGCAATCGAAGGGAATTATAAGTAAACTGATATTTGAGAGTATAAATTTGAAATTTTTGAAAAATCAGTTGAAACACTCCTTCTTTTTAGTTACTTTTTTATGCCTTAACAATGATAAAGTATTTTCCTGAAGAAACTGCTGTTAAAAATGTGTTTTACGAATAATTCGAAATTATTTGGGTGCGAACATCGCAATGTAATAATAATCACGCATCAAAACATAAGAAAGGCGCAGTTCGGGTCCGCGCCGTAGATTTTTAGTGTAAACGTGGAGATAAAATCATAAAATAAGTGTTTCTTATTAATATGTAATTTAATTATCAATCTAATTAATACAATATATACACAGAGTAGTATAATTGTTACAGAATAGATAACTCACAAGTTTATCGTATGTAGCAAGGGTCTGTGGTAGCTTGTGATTTAACTATTTTGTAACCATTATACTGCTCCGTGTAAATATTGTATTAAAAAAATTGTTAATTAAATTACATATTAATACGAAATACTTGTTTTATGATTTTATCCCGACGTTTTCACGAAAAATCTATGCCGCGGACCTGAACTGCGCCTTTCTTATGTTTTACTTACAGTAGCTTTTGATGGCGCCATTTGTTGACAGTATATAGAACTACATTATTTACTACAAATGCTCAAATTTCCCTTAATATTCAAATTTTTGAATTAGAATTTTAATAGAATGTTTCTTTTACGTATTGTCAAGTATTTTGGAAGTTTCGTAAAATTCAAAAGAAATCTCTGCATGTTATAATAAAAAAAAATGCGGAGTTTGAAATTTTCAATTCAATACCGATTTTTTCTTATATTCTGTTAAATATTTTTATGGTCATTTTGGTTCCTAATAATACTCCTCAAGTTCTTTAAAATGACACCAGAATCAACCTCCTAGCTAAACGCGTTTCCACACTACACTTATTTATAACCTTACATAAAGCTAATTCATAACAATCACGCGCATGCGCCTACACTGGTACGATGACGTAACATGCAAAACAAATACTATGCGACAAACTCTTACAGATATGATCTATCCGTTGTGTGGTCAACCATTCTTTTCGCATTATTAGTCTCGTAGTTATTAGCGATTCAAATCTGAGGGTATTTTGTCACACAAAAAAGTTCGACCGACTATCACTGTAACGAGCGGAAATACGTTTTCACGTCAAAAGTGAACAGAATACTCTGATGAAAAAACGAATGGCAAGTTCCAGGAAAACTTCTTTTCTCAGCAATCCATCCCATGTTATCTTGTGAGCACGATAAGAGTAGTTTTCACTAGATTCGAAGCAAATAATATGTTGTAGGAGAGTGAACATTTTGGCCGTGTTCGTAAACGGGCGGTCGAATTTAAAGGGGGTGGAAATGAAGGAGAGGATTGAAATTTTCCTTTCACCATAATTCTCTTAAGATTGAGGATAGAAAGACAGTTTACTCGGGACGAATTATTGCCTGATCATAATGATCGACTTTTGTACTGAAAGTTTTTCCACTGCTGCAATTTCAAGAAGTTATTTGGTGAAATGTTAATTTCAATCACATCATCGCGATCGCTTTTTAAAATAAGCTCGTGATATCACGTTGGAAAGCTGTCATCAGTTGCAATCCCTTCACTATCAAACATTTTCACATTCCTTACAGCTTATTACTCGCCGGTTCAAATACATGAAAAAATTACTCTAGTGGGGAGTAATTATTAATGGGCTAATAGTAACTATTATATCGGACAGATTGCTGGAAAGCGTCATCTATCTTTTCACTGGTTGAGTACATTGTATGGTGATTTGTGTTTCTCTAGTTGGGTTCTATCACCTTCTAATATGAATACCATGAGTTTTGAACCACCCTGTGTTTTTCATTTCATTATTGCATATTTTGCTTAAATACATATTTTTAAAAATTACGTTTAAATATATGTTCTCAAAGATTAATAATACATATTCTGAGAAATCTTTCATGCCTATGCGTTAATTTTAATGGTCCTGAGAAAAAGAAATGGCAATGGGATCTGGCGGATAGGAATGGGAAATGGCGGATAGGTCAGAAATTTTAATGGCAATGAGAAAAAGAAATCTTAGAGCAAAAGAAAACCAGCAGTAAGAAAAAAGTTACGGATTCATTCATCTCCTTCCAAACACGAAAATGTTGAAGAAAAAAGGAAGGACTATTAAATTTAGCGGAAGAGTTTCTTATTCACATTTTTTGCAATAAAGTTTTTTAATGGCTTTTTTTAATAATTTAAATGATAAAGAATAATTAAGAAATATTGTCGTGAAGAATTAATTAGTGGAAATATAACGTAGAACGCTATATTTTATCACCATCTTCGCATTCAGCTTTTTCTTTCATACCCCAATGTACTTCCATTCTATTTTTGGCAGTCTCCAAACAGAAAAAGGAATAATGGTAAGTTTTCTAATTTCTTAGGCAAACACCATTTATCAAAACAAGTATTTTCTTCAGGCTCAAATAGAAAATTTTAAATAATGAATGCTTACACTTTTCTTCTTTAAATCACTTATGACTCAAAAGTGTCAGTAAATATTTCGCGATAAAGTGATAAATATTTTAAAAACTTTCTATATGAAAAATGTGAAATCAGTTGACATGCATATGTTCGTGCAATAGACGAAAAGTTTAAGATTTAAGTCAAGACTTTTGCCTAAGCTTTTTGAGGATGTTTCTCTATTATTGTTCACAATTATAATACCACCTTAAATAAAATCATTCTTTCACTCGTACATGTAAGCCATAGGTCCAGGTACTGGCCGAAAGATTTACAACTGTCTAACAGATTTTTTCACATTAAAAGTTAAAATAAAAAATAAAAAAAGTAAATTTTTTGAGGGTTCGGGAAATGCCTCAATGGTATACGCGACTGAAAGCATTCGCCTCTTCTTTGTAGACTGAAGGCCAGTTGAAACTGTTGGGTTCAGACGAGCGAACTATTTTTTACGCGCATGAATATCTGTGTAACTCAGCGCTTCCTGCTTCTTCCTAATTCATTCCTTCTTTGAGTCGTTAACCATGAGCCATGATTCAAGTCCTCAAAACGGGACACCTACTAATTTTTAAAGTAATAGTATGTGTATTCAAGAAAAACATATTTCTTAACTTTTTATTTATTAATGAAAAAAATATGAGAAATAATTTATTTGTTTTTCTGAAGACCAAATTTGTTGATTTTGTGTTGATTTCAAATAAGAATGAAATTCTTAGTAGAGATATTTAAAATTTATTTTGATAATTAACATTACTTTAAAAACTGCAAATTAAGATTTTTTTGTTCATCCCTTGCTTATTAGTAAGAGAAAAGACCCTTTCTATGGGTGCATTAGTGCTGGGCAAACGTAAAATGTGTTCGCTCAGTATACGAAAGTACGATTCAATTTATTTTTCTGAAAGTCATTCAACAATTTCACAGATAACTTTCGGTTCAACAGATTCTGTGTTCCATTCTATCACTTTTTGCGGTGTAATGTAGTTATATATAATTGCGAGCTTGTAGGTTTCTGACTGACTTGCATATGTTTGAGACGACTTTTATGACGACTACCGTCTTATTTATTTTATTTTATTTTATTTATTTATTTATTGTATTTTTCGCTCCCTTTATTGTACTCGTTAACCGTGAGTTGCTCTGCTCCTAAAAACGGGACATTTCGGAGTCCCGAGGCTATGCTTTTGGACAATGGGACTGGCCACCTAGAAACGGAACGGCCCCGTTCAAAACGGGACATATCGTCACTTTAGCTATGATTCTTGCTGTGTGCGTAGTTATATAATGCTGTGTGCTTACATTCGTGTTTCTTTTCGTATTCTTCTATTACTAATATAATAGTCCAGATCTGTCTCTCGGTAACGCTCTGACGTCACCAACAATAAAATTCGCTTCATAGCACTGCGAGACGCTAAACAGCATTATTTCATTGTTAGATAATCTAAATTTCAGTAATTTTAAATTTAAAAGATGAATTGTCGTTCTAATTTCAAATTTAATTGCTCTAAAATAGTGAAATAAAATTTGCTATCGATTGATACAAAATTTATCTCTCTATGATCAATAGTTGCGAGAAATTTTAAATTATATTAATCACATATTTCAAATTAATTTCCGTTTTTTAATAGAAAGTAGTAAATTACGTCAGTGGTATATCATGCGCGTGATATAGTTTGAACGCCACGATGCATCTGATTATTATTTATTGCTATCGTGATGATATAATTTGATAATATTTTTGGCAACGTTTGACAAGCAGAGAAGTGCTTTGTTTTGACTAAAATTTCGAAAAAGAATTCCTTTGAAATTTTAACTTTTTTATGTTTGACAAGCTGAGAATTTCATAGTTATTGAGTTATAACAAAATTGTTAAACAACGAAAAATACTTCACATGGAATGTTGTTTACCAAGAGGTTTTTTGAATAAAGAAATATGTAAATAATATGTAAATAGAAAAAGATTTCCTGTCAGAAAACATATGTTTATTTTATTTGTTTTCAATCAATGTTAAACATTTCTCTCGCATATATATCTATTTAAGCACGTCAAATTTGACGAGAAATCTCTCAAATGAAGAGGTAATTTTCACTCGTCATACCATGACGGGTGATTTTCTAGTATGTTAATAAATGTCTTGTCCTGAAGATCTACGACTAAGTGATTCTTTAAGAAGAAACAACAGAAACAAGGAGAAGCTACTGAACTTGTATTATTTTGACTACGCGCTGCTATTCTGTTTAAACAAAGGATGTAGAACTGAAATGCAAACATAGACCAAATAAACAAGGTCTAGGTTTATGCGGACCGAGAAAGGAAAGAGAAGAACGTAGGTTTAGTTCAAAACACGATATAAAAAAAAGGAAACAGTAAATTTATTGTTTTCTTCCTGACATTTGGCATCTCCTCTCTGTTGCCAACTTTCCTACTTCGAGGGATATCTTATCCGCATTGAATTATATCAAAACTGATAAAAAGTGAATGTTCGTATTTCTGGATCAAGCAGAAGACTTATTTCCGATCGTAAGCAAAAACCAGAGGGAGTGCTTTCCCCTAAACTTTTTCGCATACTTCCTAATGCTTGTAGAGAAAAATAAGTAAAACGTCAGTAAAACGCGCCAAGCGTCCCTAACATAGGTGGGGACAAATAACAAAAATAAGGCGAATAGCACACAGTGGGTTTAACCTCGGACAGCAAGGCAAAAGGCGGAAGTAAAATAAAGAAGCCCGCGCCATTAAGTCATATGGCTTTGCTTCATGGTAAGATAAAGGAAATAGAATATGCAAATTGAACTTTTTAACCGATTGAAGCGAAAATTGAACACAGATCTACAATTAGGGTTAGAAGCCCATATAATCAATTTCAATTATCTAAGTCGTTACACTTAGAAATTATGGTGTTCAGAAGCATGCGATTATACAGACCAACAGACAGTCAACGCTTTGACGGATTTGGTCCAAAATTTGATACAAACCTACATCCCTGATGATAAGACTGTGTATTACATTTTATACATTTAGCTGTTTAAATGTTTGAGCTATCGTGTTCACATGGACACGGACAGACAGACTTGCCGTTCACGCGTTTTGTCCAAAATTTGATAACAACCTACTATATATGTTTAAAGATCACATACCAAATTTCATTCCCATAGCTTTAACCCTTTCCGGCGTTGTGGTGGCAAAAAAGGACACCAACTTTAAAATTTTCTAAAAAAATCCCATTACAATTTTAAACCCGGAAAATTGCACGAAAAGGCAGCTGACAGTACTCCTTTTAGAATACAGATGGCAGCACAATGACATTTCCTTTCCAAATCGGAAATATTAGAGATTTAAAATGCCTAAATTTCTTGACTCAGAGATAGGAATTTTTTGAGTTCTTGACGTTTACAATTTTAGCAAATTCACTCGACAATTTTCCTCTAATATTCTTGAACTTTCAATTTATGATTTTATGTAAGATTCAACAATATTTTTGAGCGTATCAAAGTTGCTGTATCCAATGGGGTCCTCATATGAGGGGGTGTCCCCAAAAGGGGACGACCTTCCTCGGAATGAGGTAAGTTAATTTTTTTTTGGAAATTCTATGCCTAGACAATAAACTAAACCCATTCATGAGGGTTTTCATCATATTTAAAAAAAAATTAATGCCTTGCACCGGAAAGGGTTAATAGTTTTCGAGTTATCGCGTTCACAGACACACAAACAGACATAATTCCAAAATTGTGTTTTTCTCACTGATGGAGATGTAAAACGTGGAGATTCGTCAAAATTTCGAGTTCAAATTTTTTGACGATTGCAATACTTTCTCCTTGTATACTAGAAAGTAAAAAAGTTGCTCCTGCAGATAAGTACTTCTAATATGGAATTAATTTTATATGTCAATTTTTGAGTGTTTCCAAAGCTGACTGGTAAACATTTGTAAAATTCAATCATTCCAATTTCATTGAATTTTGCCTTCAAATCAGAACAGCATTGGATCTCAATTGCCTTTGTTTACATATGGTTAGGCACTGATTCTATATACGTTTCTAAGAAAATACTTTTCATTCTTGAAAAGCAATAGAATACTAATGGCGTGGTTGGTATTGTTTTATTACCGGCTCTTAAAATATTCAATATTATTGATGGAAGACATAGTGAGCTGATGTAAAAGAAATGGTAATCGGTAATTGGCAAATAATATTGTTCTTCATTAATAACTATGTAAAATTTGGAATTTTAAAATTCAAGCGGTGAAATTTTAATTAAAAATATTCTTAGATAATAGGCCGCAGTTTCTTAGATGTGGGCCTCGAGTTTGAGACACTTGGTTTAAAATAAAGCATTAAGAGGAACGGAATTAAAATCAATTATAAATCAAAAAGAAATTTTGAGTATGGTGAAAGGTTTATCACATATGGAGGAAAATGGCTTAATAAGGACCAAAATCATAAATTCAACCCTGTTAAATACTTGGGCCGTAAAAGAGGCAAATTGTGTTATAACGATGTAAATGTGGCAAAATCATTTTCAAGTGAAAGTACTGTATGTTTATAGTTAGAGAACAAGTGTTTAGAATTAGATATCATTAATTAAATATTTTTACAAAAGTAGCAATGGGCTGTTTTAAAGTAAGTAGCTATAAATATTATATCCTCAGACAGGAAATTTGTTTGCTACAATTCCCTATCAATTTTATTCAAATAGTTTAAAGATCAAGTCAGAAGAGGTTTTTGTTTTTGTTAAATTTGTTTAGATTGGACCACAAACATTTGTCTAAATTAGACTGTTTAAATCAATAGGGCTATTATTTTGAATTCGAGGTGTAAGGCAGTTATCACTACTGGTCGTCCTCATAAATTGGAAGTGCAAGTAGACAAAGCAAAAACAGGAGAAAAGGAAAAAATCATAAGAGACACTAAATGTTGCTTCAACCAAAAAAAAACTAAGTTTACGTAGTTTTGTTTCATATGTGAGGAAATGAAGTAGAAGATGAAATGATAAAGCGTGCGATGTATCATACTTGGGTTCATACATTGTGAGCCAGTGTGAATTTGACAATCAAAAATATTTTTTCTTTAATCATGCTTAAAGAAATTGGTGGTCCAATTTAAAGAACCAGTATCCTAAATTGGAACGATGACATAATTTTTTAAATATTTGTTTTTCTACTTTAATGTGTATTTTATAAGAAGTTAATTACATTGTTTTGAAGACAAATAAGCTGCAAAAATTACTCTACTTGTTTTTATTAAAACTATTTCTTTATTATTACAGATAAAAAAAAATGTTGGGGTGGTCCAAATTTGGCAAACTTTCCCTATAGCTGTGACAAAAGTTGAATGGTTATTGCCAATATTTTTTATTCTATGAATTTGAGAATAAATAGTGTTTTTTAACATTTTAATGTTAAGATTGGCTTGAAAGTCACAAAGTGCAATAGCCTTGAAATTAAAGTCTTTTCTGTGACTTTCAAACTAATCTTTACATTAAAATATTAAAAAACACTATTTATTCTCAAATTAATAGAATAACAAATATTTGCAATAACCATTCAACTTTTGTCACAGATTTTGATAATTTAAAAAAATGATTTTAAAGAAAATGGCTACCCAAGTAATTTCTTTAACTATAATAACTTAACTAAAAAAGGATTGAATACATTCTAAATATCTGTTAATTTAATTCGAATTTCTCTCAATTGATGGAGCTAGATTTGCTAGCTTCTAGATTTAAAATCCTTTGTTTCTGATATGCTCCCTTGCCGTTGTTTACTGGTATATTTGGCAGAAGGTAATGTTATTTTTATCTTCTTTTTTCTATTGGATTTGTTAAAAAACACTTTCTGAAGTTTTTCTTATTGCAGAGCTGCCGTTGGAGTGGTTCAGTAAGAGCCGGTAATGTAAAGGAGGAAGATCGTCTGTATTGAAGACAGTTTTTTTTTCAATCTGGGAGAAACAGATGCACTAGCCCCATGTAGGAGCATCCTCTCTGTAACAGTTTGGTAGAGTATCCTTTTGTATTTTTTTAGCCTCCATCTTGATCCTGCTATACGGCAGTGTTGTTGGTATTGGCTGACTGCTTTAGTTCCTTGCTCTTGAATGTGTGAAATCCAATTTAATTTTTCATCTAAGATAACTCCCAGGTATTTTAAAGATGTTTTCCTTTTTATTGGTTGGGGTTCCATTTGACGACTGGACGCCTGGACAGTTTACCTATTAATAAATATTGTGTTCTATTGATATATTAAATTGATTTTTGTCAGTCCAATTGTTGAAAATTTCGAGGGCAAAACTTGTGTGCTGTCCCATTTCCCGGCAAGTTCTCCCACTGATTTCAAAGGCGAAATCGTCGGCGAATGCCTGTAAATGAATTTCCTTAGGCCAATCTGTTTTCGATATTTCATCTGCGGCAATATTCCAGAAAAGAGGGGATGTGTGCAAGATCCTTGTGGGCAACCTTGCGTTTATTTCCACACCGCTGGTCCATCACTAGTTTGGATTGCCGCTTTGCGATTCGATAGGATATCTTTTAGTGTTTCTGAAATGTTGGATTTCGTGTAGAGTTTTCTTAATTCTTTTATTATTATTTCGTATTTTAAGTTATCAAACGCTCCTTGGATGTCTAGTGAAATAACTATGACGTAGTGTTCTCGTTTCTTGGCATTTTCGATGACATCCAACAACTTTCGGAGAGCAGAGCGTGGTTGATTGATTTGCCTTCTCTGAAACCAAACTGGTGGGGATGGAGCACATTTTGTTTATTTATAGTGAAGTTGACTCATTGGAGTAGCAGTTTTTCTAGTAATTTTCCTAGACTCCTAGGAGGGAGATAGGTCTGTAAGAGTTTATACTATTCTTTTCTTTTAATGTTTTTTGGAAGAGAACTATCAGTCCTGTTTTGAATAGCGTTGGGAATTTTTTCAGATCATTTATTCATGAATATAGTCAGGAGTTCAGGAAAGTTGGATTGCTCAACCGTTTCCATTTATCGGGTAAAGTTTCTTGTGCCTGCGGAGAAGTCGGCGATCCCATCCACCATGCGACATCTTGCCCATTGACTCTCTCTTGGCATATTAGGAAACCTTCTACTTCACTGCAAAGTCTGTGGTATCAAAGAGTCCTGGAGAATCTGAATTAAAGAAAAAGAATAATAAACATGATTAAATTCATAATGGACTATGAAAATATAATGCGACTGGAATAAGTACTCACCTGCCTTTGTACAATAACTCTAGCTTAGCCTGCATTCAATACACTGAATATATTAAGTCCTTCCTTTCTAATAAATCTTTAATAGTAATCTTCTTATTCCTTGTATTCCACAACTTATACTAATACCTTACTCAAAACCTGTGCATTGATGTAAGCTTCCTCATGTTGTTCGTCATCATCTGCATTCATAATTTTTCTTTCATTCATACCGTGTTATTCAATATATTGTATATATTCCTTTATTTTGTTGTCAATTTTTTATGTTAACACCAGCTTTGTAAATTCTTCATTTGTCATTCTTCTTCTGATTTTCTTTTTTTTGCAACTCAATAAAGTCCACCTACATCTATACCAACCCGGATAGGAGCCACAAGAGCTCTAGAGAAGGCGGTGTGGTGGGGCGTTAAAGTGTTAAAGGTGTTAAAATTTTTCTTATTTAAGAAAGGTTTTTTCCTGTATTATTTCAATTTTTGGATACATTCGGGCCACAGAGGGAATATTATTTGACTATTAAGTTGCTCCCTCAACAAAAAATTTATCCATTTTAGAACTCCGATGGCAAGTGTCACTTTGAAAAAGTTCGCCATTCGAGTTCTCTTTCATTTATTTTTTCGATTTTATTTGTTTAATCTTTATGTGTCATAATTTTCATTGCAGTATGATATTTGTTGTTTGATTATATCTTAATTAGTTAGTTTATTATGACAATATTGCTAATGCAATTACTGGACGCAGCTGCGTTGCGCGCAAAAGGTAAATCGTTATTACTATTGTTTACTTCTTTTGGTTCTCCTATATTTTCTTTTTTGTATATATTAAAGTATCTTTCTTTTTATTTTGTTGGAAGTTGCTGCATTTTTGCGCCATTTTGTTTAATGCAAAGTTTAATATTTAATATCTCTTGTTAAATTATTTCACTTGTACTACTAGAAAGATCATATGTTTTATTGTGGAAAATTTATTTGATTTTATAAAACATTTACTTTATAAATTTAATTTAATATTTTTTTGTAAAATATTTATTTTATAATTTTTTTGTAAAGAAATTGGTCTTACAAGACATTTTAAAAGCGAATTAACTTTTACCTATCAGAAAGCTGATTTATTATTTTTTACATATGTCTTTAACCTACTTTTTAGACGTATTTTTACAGTAAAAAAACGAAATACTCAAAATGTAACCGTTTAAGGATTTATACCGCGTTAACTTGTCCTAAATACAGTAGGTTACATAATAACTCGTCCTTAAGCGGTTAAACTTAGTCTAAGCGAATAAATTGGAAGCGTATGTCTCGTAATTCAAAATATTTAAATTTTGAAAC
>BGPR01037603.1:4587-15073 GCA_013235015.1 Araneus ventricosus | reverse complement strand
GATGGAATTGAAAGCGCAGCGTTTTTAAAACTAATGGCGGACACCTGTACCCGCGCGAAAAACGGATGGTTAATGCTGGATTTTTCTAAAACATTTTTTACATAATTTTCAGTCTGTTGTGCAGTGGATTGCAATTGGCTTAATTTCATATGGCAAAAAAAACTTTCAATCATGAAACGAAAATCAATAAAATTGGAGTTTTTTTGTCGACTGTAAAATTCCGCCGGGGCACACCTCAAGTACACGGATGAGAAGCCGCCGGACAAGTAAGCGGTGTCTCGCCTCCTTGGTGGGTAGATTAATGGCGTGGCGCTGGTTCCCCCTACAAGTGATAGTAAGTACCTAAGCGAGGGGCAGGGCCGTTGCCGATGAAGGCTGCTAGGATTCCGTGCTCAGTACTCGAGCTATTACAGCGGCTGTCATTCAGTTTTTCCTGGATGTTACGGCAGGGCGGTGTGATCCAGGTATCCGATTTCTGATTGCCAA
Source organism: Araneus ventricosus (assembly GCA_013235015.1). Taxonomy (NCBI): domain Eukaryota; kingdom Metazoa; phylum Arthropoda; class Arachnida; order Araneae; family Araneidae; genus Araneus; species Araneus ventricosus. The sequence goes on along the minus strand of BGPR01037603.1, from coordinate 14,587 downwards.
TTGTAATAATATAGCCAACCCTGCCAGTGAGCACGCTCGCAAAGAGGGGGTGGTGTTCGGAAATAAAGCAATAATATATCCAGCTGTACTTACTTATTACACATAACAGTTACTACGTTTATAATTCTTTAACTTATTTACATATGTATTCTTTAGTTAGATTTGAAGTTCCATCGCAACAAGGAATCCTTTCTTCCTTAAGAAAAATCTTGATTGAACTTTATACTTTCTACTGGTTTGTATTTTTGTTAACAATATAATAACTAAATTCATCTAAATCCCATTGAATATTAACAGTCGTCGCTAATCCAAAAAATAAAGAAAATAGTCGTAGTTCAAAATTTTAGAGCAATCTGTAATATAAAACAAAAAATACATGTCTCTGTCTGTCGGTCACAAGATCTCCTCCTAAAAGGTGAAAGGTAGCGACATGAAATTTGCACACGACATTCTAGAGCACATTTCTAGGTCAACCGTGCTATTTTCAACTTACGGAATTAAGTAGTTCTTAAGATATTTAATTAAATAATAGAAATTAAGCCGTTTTAAGCCTAATTATTAAAAGTTGTTCGCCAATAACGTCTGATATATTTATGGCACGAAAATAATTTTTACACCAACTTAAAGAGGAAAATGTTATCTTTTTAATGATAGTTATTCCATAACAGTTCAATTTTTCATGGCAATTTATTGTTTAACAAATCCTTTATTCACCTGTCTTTGCCATGTTAAAGTTAATATAAGAAATCTGGTTTTCTTTGGACATTTTTATTTCCACGGCAGACTTTTAATTTTCAATTTTATGTCGTGGCACATGCCTCTTTAATATGGTTGCACAATAATTCAATTACTGTGCAATTGTACTAATTACTCTTTCCATGATATGTTTTGTTAAATTTTCAAATTAAACCAACGCTTTAAGATTTTTAAATTATCCTTATGAGTGTGTTAAGTCTTTCAAGGTTACTTAGTCAGGTTCCTATCGAAGGAAGAGGAACTAGGAAGGAAAAAAAATGTGTTTTACCTGTCTATCTGTCACAAGAAGTCTTCCTAAACATTCAATACTATCGAGATGAAATTTGTGCATGGCATTCTGGGGACCATTTCTAGATCACAATTTCAATTTCTTCAATTTTCTATATAAAAAACACTTCTTGAAATATTTAATTAATTAGATAATATTAAGCCAATTTCTTTAGTTTTTCTCCAATAACTTCTGAAATATGTATTGCATTAAGGTGGTTTATATCCCTTCTTAAAGAGCAGAAAAATTTCTTTTTACAGATCTGAGTATAAATGGTATACGTTCTTTTCCCTCAAACCTTATAAACATTTCGAAATTCATTTTTTAAACGCATATTGCAATAATGCTTTCAATTTTTGTAATTAAATTCAAACCGAGTTATTGTTTTAACAAATCCTCATTCCCATGTTTTTTGCCGCTGTTAAAGTAATGATAAATAATATTGCGGTCGCTGAAAATTTACAGAAAGGAAGAATATTTGATTCCGCTTCTATTTCGTAGAGTGTACGATGTACATCTTTCAGTTTGTTTGCTCAGTAATCCAATGACGTTAGTTATTTACTCTCTCTATGCGATTCTTCATTTAATGTTTGCAGATTTTTAAATGATTCCACTCATCGTGTAAATTCATTCAAGGTTACTGAGTCCGGTTACTATCGAAAGGAGGAAACCTAAGGAGAAACAGAAGGAATACTCTACGGCGTTTTCCCTATCGGGCACACAAACACAAAAAAGAAGAGAATGACACTTCGGATAATGGTAATAAAATCCATGATGAAAAGAGCTTCTGTTGCAGTACTAATGAGTAGGTAGAAAAAAATGAGTATAAAAGATTGTTAGATTCTTGCCAGGTGGTACAAAGGCCAGAGACAAATGGAAGAGAGGGGTTGAACTTCTGGCCAATGGTGTCAGATAACACGAGAGTGGACGAACCAAAACCAAAAGACGCTTCTGCGAAATCTTTTGTATTAAACTTAAAATATTATATACACTTAAAATTGGAAATATTTTTATCCCGAGTAACGCCGGTTGTATCATCTAGTTTTATTATAAACTTGGACCCTCGGGACTTACTTCTCAAAGAATATTTGGTTTTAAAATTGAATTTCCAGCTACTTCAATTCAATGAACAGATAATGTATTCATCATTGTACTTAGTTGAGATAAAAGATTATCTATGTCTTGATTTCAATTTGAACCATACAATATCATTTTAATCCGTCACCTCTTTCGTAATTTCAAAATCAATGTGGTGAACCAAGTGTTGCTGTGTTTCTTGTGATGGGTGGGGCTGCTTCGCTGTCGCCTGTCATTCTATCAGTATGTTTTTTCCAAGGGAGGAGTTATGCTTCAATTGCATGAAATTTAAGGGAAAATGATTAAATTATATTGTTACTTATTTAATTCTTATACGAATGAAACTGTTATTTTGCGATAATACCTGATATTTAAAAGCGCGAATGCTTTTCTGGATGTTAGCTAAACTAAATAGAGTGAGGGAAAAGTGTGTTGCGCTGATGAAGATTATAGAACTCTCTGCTTTTTTACCTCATGTTTCAAATGCATAATTCCTTTACTACATTTAAATAAATTGGTATAAAAATCATTTCATGAAATTTGAATCTTAGTTTGTAAGAACGTTTAGCTCGTATCATTTTCAAAAAACAATTTTATCAAAATAAAGGGTATTTTAAGTTGATTCTCTCCAGAAGTTTCTAAATTATTATTTAGAATTTTGACAACTATGAGTCTCACTTACATAATTTATATTATATTATTTTTTTGAGCAAATTAGTATTATATTTAGTTTTAAATATCAGCATAATGCAATCATTTTGTAAATTTTCATATATAAATGTTTTTCCCCTGCAAAGATTTATCTAAAATAAAAGAAACTATTATTTTCCTTCAATTACAATATGAATAATTTAGTATGCAAGTAAATGTTTAGTTAATAATCTCACATTAATAATTTTGCAATATTGCAAACATTAATCCTAATTCTGACCGAGTCCCACATATTTGTTTACTCTATTTTAAAAGTTATACATCATTTGCTGTCTAAGTTAACATTATGTATGTGATGAACGCATCGTATAAAGGAGAAAAACTGAGTTTACTTCAGAATCAAAGCGACAGAACTATAAATGGGAGTGAACAATTGAGCAATTTGAAATACGCAGTTAAGTAGAGGATTGCTTGCCTAACAACGGAGAAAAGAAGTGTAGTTATTGCTGATACTGACTGATAATGCCTCCTTTATGGGAATGCAACTTTGAGTAATAGGGACTCTGAATAAAATATAGAAGCACTGATAAGGGGCCTGTTTATGATCATTACAATTTTTTTCTTTATCTCCAACAGCATATATTCACACAAGCGATATTGCCAACTGTAAGAATTTAACAAGAATTAGGAAAGGGCAATAATTTTACTTCAGCTAAAAAAAGGACCTTTCAATTTATTTTAATTTAATTTCCTTTTTGATGATAACAATCTATATTATTGCATTTTTTTTTCCTTTTGAGAGGACATCATGCAACATTTTTGATGTGGATGCATCATTATTTCTTATGTTAAAACTTGTGTTAAAGAAAAGACAAGCACTAAGCAAAGTAAACTCAGTTTTTAAAAATATACTTTTGTCAGTGTGCTAAAAAATAGATTTTTTTAAAAATAATTTTAAACTGTTTAATGTTTAATTTATAATCCATTACTTCAAATATTATAGAGACTTTGAATAATTTTTTTCTAAAATAAACTGCAAATGCGCACCACATTTGAAGGGATGAAATTTGTTATGAAATCTTTACACATAATTTGCAGGATTCTGTCAAAGTTTGGACAAAATACGTTTACGGGAAGTTTTTCGCGTTCATATAAACAGAATAACTCAAAAACGTGAATAGCTATATAGATAAATTTTGGTTCGCAGTTTTATCAACAGGAATGTAGGTTTGTATCAATTTTGGACCAAATAGGCCAAAGGGTTGACTGTCTCTCTGTCTGTATAATCGCATACGCAACCGCGAACGCAATAACTTCTTTAAAAAATTACTTAGATAACTGAAATTTGGTATGTGGCCTTCTTACCTTATTCATTCATATTGAAGTGTACTATAACATCTCTAATTTTGTTTAAACCTTATTTAAACATCCTGTATATAGAAGCAGGTATTTTTCATAAACATTTTACATGTAAGCAAAGCTTTTAATAAAATTATAAAGCGGTCACATTAAAATAATATTATAAAATATTGTTCAATGCACTGGCAGATTTTTTCTGCTTATTTGAAGAACTATCAACGATAAAATATGAATAAGAGCGAATTCTTGCATAAAAATGATGTTTTAGAGGATGGGGTCGGAAGTGAGAATTTACACAACACTGGCCTATTCGGGTTTTTTTAATATCCGACCTGCACGTCAGCCACATGATGCAGGATAAATGGGAGTCAATTGTTCATGTAAAATAAGATACGATACCCTATGTCATGCTAAATATCTTTCTTAAAAACTCAAAATGCCGTTACAAAGTATTTCAAAAATTAATAAAAGGTGATTCTTATAATAAAAATCTTCCTCTTCCATTATCCTGTCTATCAGTGCTTTCAATTTCTGCAACCAATTTAATGAGTTATCTAATTACCTGTTCTAATAGCAGGCGTAACCAGTAGTTTGATTTTGTAATTATGTTTCGCTGACCGAAACGGAATTAATCAATCGAAAGTAGAAATTTCGTTACCTTAATTGCGTTTCAAATACATGGCAGGAAACGGAAAAAAAACTCATGATTTGATAGCTTTAGGTATTTGAAACCGCAATCAAAACATGGTTTCTGAGGAATCGTTTGTTTGCAATCGGAAAGCAATTTAAGTATTTCTTTTCATGAAAATAAGATTTACGCAGGAAATACATTTCGTTGATTCTCTTCAATCAAACATAAGTTTTTGATACTGATAATGTAAGTTATTGTTTGGTGAGAAAAACATATTTTTCAGATATTTTTATTATTAGCAAGATTATGTAACATAATTCATTTAGGAGATGTTTTGAGGTATTTTTAAATGAAGATGCAGATGTTGATCAAAAATAACTTTATTCCAAATTAGATAATAAATTAAGTAGATAATCAAAAATAGTTAAACGTTGCAATAATTATATATTCCCGTTATATCCATAAGGGAATATATTAACTTAAAGCCGCATGTCTTACCAGGAAAGAGTTACATCGTAAAAGAGAACGTTACAACATTGCTGTGAGCGAAAATAGTTCTTTCGGAAAGGAACTTCTCCTAACGTTTTAGGGCCGGTTGGATAAGGACTTCTTCAAGTTAAAGTGACAACTATTTTTATATTAGAATTTAAACAAAAAAAATAATAAGTTTATAAATTAAAAAGTTAAGCAGCGTTTTTGAAAATAAAATTATTGCAAATCATTGCAATTATATGTATGGAATTTCCATGGGGCTGATTATTTCCGATATTGAATACAGTAGACTAGTTTGATAAAGAAATATTTTTTACGTCAAAATCGAATTCCATTCGAAATTATACTTCATCGAAGTAAATTATTCAAATCTTGTGTCGCTATTTATATTTTAAATATAATAATGATGTACTTTGAATATTGTGGATAGAAAAAATGGTGTAATAGATAAATAAAAAAAGATTATTTCTGTTGTTATATAAAATAAGAAAATTCTAAATAAATGGCTTTGATTTCCGAGTGGCTGAGTTGTTTCTTCTTTAGAAATCGACAAGGAAATTCGGGGTTTGTATATATGCATATTCCATGGTGTTAAAGAGTAATTAATATGCTTAATACTCATTGCAGGAAAAAGAAGTATTGATAAAATATATAGAATGTGAAATCACGAATAATTCATAAAAATGGCGAAATAAAAAAAATATCAAGTCCGTACAAGGAACGATGAATTCGAATTATAGAAGTTATTTGGATTTAATACTACAAAATCAAATGTAAAATATCGTTGCTGAAGAAATTTTGTGGTTTTTTTTCGATGTTTAGAAAATATTTAATTTACAGATTTCCGACTTGAAGCAGTTTATAAAGATTTCAAATTATTCATGAAATGTTTGAAACACTGATAACGACGATAATACTGGTCATGACTTTCAGTTTATCCCACTCATGGTAAAGATTTATACCACAATTTCTTGTATCCTTGGGCTGAAAATCACGGTGAACAAGAAATATTTTTGCCAAAGTACTATTTTCGACGATATAAGTGATATAGTAGAAATGGAATAATATGCATGCAGAAAGCTGAAATATGCTACCCGCAAGTGCTGTTATTTTCAAAAATCTGAGAGCTCATTCGCAGCTATTAGGAAAGAAAATATTTTTCAATATCTGAAATAGGTTTCCATTTTGCAAAGTATAACATATGTTTTGTTATGATCATAATTGTGTCTTATGAGATAAGATAATTTACTTTCAATGGCATAATAAAAGTTACGGAACGGTATAATAATATATTTGAAATTTTTTCAAATCAAAATTACATAGTAACTTTTGAGAATATTATTAGTGAGCGTTATTGAGAAAAAATTTACAATTTTGTTTGAATGTTAATAATTTTATTAAAATTTTTAAAACCCTTTTCTTTATGAGCACCTACCCAAGAAATCAATTCCTGACCAATTTTGTAGCTCTAGGTTGGGTTGAACGTTTTGTCCTATAGATCGTTTTGAACGATTTTGCATTATGCACGTTTCATGAGCACCTACCCAAAAATCGATACCTGCCAAATTTTGTAGCTCTAGGTTGGGTTGAACGGTTTGCCCTATAGAGCGTTTTGAACGATTTTTGCATTACGCACGTCGCATGTCGCAACACGCAATTTACGGAGAGTATCCAGTCTATAAATATTATCATGTTAATAGAATTTGTACTCTGTTGTCCATGAAGTGTACACTAATATCTTCTAAGAATAATTTTGAATATTGTCTAAAATAAAGTGTGGAAAAAGGAACTAATTAAGATAAGAAACAGAAAAATTTCGGTCCAGCAAATTTTAGTGTGGTAGATAAAAGTGGATAGGTCTTGCCTTAAATGCATCGATATTATTTTTTCATGACACCATTTTTAGAAACAACTTTGAATACTTCACAGTTATATTTTACTTTGAATTTACTCTTTTAATTCATCGATTCTACTTCTTTCTGTGTATCTATTCGTAACATGTCAATATCCGTTTTCTTCCTTAAAGCACCATCATCTAGTACTTAAAAAGATCCTCTTTCAAGCTCTGACTTTAAAAGTTATATAATATGAAACCACCAAAGGTCCTCTTTTTTTGATTGATGAGCTCTTGATCGACCTTTTAAACTTCTCGCTGGCAGGTGATCGGTTCATGAGAGGTTTCCTCGGAGCTGCCACTCAACTTAGAAATGATAATACTGCGAACAAAGGATATCATTGTTTATTTTTGCCTTTCATTTAGTGTTTTGGGAGGAAGACAGTACGATTTTATGCGAAATTCGAAATCCAAAAAGAATACAGTGACGAAATTCGATTATTGAAGATACTTGGCAAAAATATCCATATCTCGAACTTCAAAGAATCTTCAATTTTTTTTTATATTTTGAATATCCAATATCGTACACATTCTGAAGGAAATCTCAGTAACTAATAGCAAATATAATATTTTTATGGCTTTTGAAATTACTCTTACGTATTTATATTAGCATGCAGATAAAGGCTTATAATCGACAGTAAACATTTATTAACTCCAATATTTAAAGACAAAATAATTTTATTTGCTTTTGGGAAACATGTGCATTCTTTAATGGTTGATTGTAATATTATAATGATAAATATTCAGCAAATTAACCTTTTAATTTCTACACACTTTTTCTGCTATTCGAATAACTTACTTTACTTCGATAACAGATAATATGTATGAAAATATAATATTTAGGTTTATCACATTAATTTATCGAAAATATGGCTTCTCAAACTCTCTCATCAAGCTGATTTTAAGAAAGTTTCAATCAATTCCTTGTCATAGGCTGTTTAAAGTTTTCTCTGACATTTAAACGAGAAATAAGTTACTTAGTTAGGTATATTAACGTTCCATTTTTGAAGCAACGCGAGAGCTATTTTGGGACCGAACTCGTAATTCTGAACCACGGTCAGATGACAAAGACTGCACCTGAGCTGTCATCCCCCTCTCCAAACTTTCGCACCAAACCAACGGGGGACGTTTGACCCCCTGCGTGTGAATTAACGTGCAACAGGCCCAATATACGACGGATCTTCAGTGGAATCAGGTTTCGAATATGGAACCCTCCGACTCCAAAGCCGATGCCGACACCTTACCACTAGGCCTCAACGAGCAACAATGATAACCTCCTGCAGAGATCATGTAAAAAAATTGAGAAGCAAAACGCAGAAATCATCCTTGGCTGTAATACCTTGTAAAATAATGGAATCTATCAGAATCTGGAGATGATGTCATATCCTCAAACACAGTTGTGAAACACTTCGGACATTAATTATGACACAACTAGGCATCCAAGACATCGACGGACATAGTTTTGTACATTTTAACAGTCGATAAGTAGAGGTTAAATTAAAATTGAATTAACTAAATCTAAACACCGAATTTTATATGCTCCAGAAATGAAGACGTCCAACAACGACGAACGCATGCAAGGAATTCCTGAAACCAATTGAAAAGACTAGAGGCAAAGTGACTTTGAGTTAAGACTTAAAATCAAAAAGACCATGCTTTAATACAGGCGTAAACAAACGCTAAGAAGGACGGTTAGTGTCAGACGATTAATGTTATTTTATACTAAGAAATTGTATCAGATAGTCAATATTAAGATCTATTTATTCAGTGTTTAAAACTCTCTAAATTTCCTTATTTTGCTTTGTACGATTTAGAAAATAACCTTCAGTTGTGGAGTTGGATACATTCATGAACATTTTTAATTATACAACATTGTAGTTTGTCCATTTTTAACCTCACGTTTCTTTTCCACTAAATATTCCATATAACACATCCACTAGAAGAAATCTATGATTAATCATTCTTGAGTCTATAAAATATTTTTATTTTGTTATAAAATAGTTTGAAAGTTGCGCTGTTACGAAACATGTGAGACTTTTACGACCAAAGATAGGCTCATAATGTACTATAAATAACATTTTTCGTCAAAGAATAATGGCAATGACCCTGAACATAAGCGTCTTTCCGAAACCCAAGTGCTATTTTTTACGCTTGTTGAATCAACAAGATTTATGAAGCTGTGGAAAGTTCTTGGTTAGACATTAATAATATGTTTCAACACAACTTTCAGTCTACGTTTTCGTTTATTCAGTGCTCTGACAATAATATAAAGAAGGTGAGGATAGTTTTGGAATTATATATATTCACGATACGAGTTTCATTGAAATTACGTTCCTTTCATTTTCACGTTTAATGTATTTCAAAGTAAAAAGGAAATTATGTTTTGGCTTCGCTAAAACAAACTATCTCCTTCAGTACATTCGACTTCAAAATTGTTCTAATTTATGTGTAAAATCATTGTTTGTAGTCTCATAATTTTCTGATGAACTTACAGTAATATAATTTTCTATGTACCAATTAAAATATATTTCTGTAGGAGAGATTTATAAAAAAAATAACAGTAACCAATCAAAAATTTTAATAATTTCAACTTTTTATCCATTCATTTTTCATACAATTCTTAGGCAGTCATCAATGATGAACTAAATAAAGACACAGAGTCACGTTAATATTATTGAATGGATTACGTGGAGTCGCCGTTCTATAATTATTCTTTATTGTAGGTTCCAACATTTGTTTATTAAGTTTTTAAACCTATAAATTTAATGATTAATTTTTAGAATTATAGAATCAATATAGATTTAATGAAGATAAGAATTATAAACACCGGTATTTATTTGCAGGCTACCTTTACCATTTCATTATTTCAAAA
>BGPR01037602.1:0-15073 GCA_013235015.1 Araneus ventricosus | reverse complement strand
GTTTCAAAATTTAAATATTTTGAATTACGAGACATACGCTTCCAATTTATTCGCTTAGACTAAGTTTAACCGCTTAAGGACGAGTTATTATGTAACCTACTGTATTTAGGACAAGTTAACGCGGTATAAATCCTTAAACGGTTACATTTTGAGTATTTCGTTTTTTTACTGTAAAAATACGTCTAAAAAGTAGGTTAAAGACATATGTAAAAAATAATAAATCAGCTTTCTGATAGGTAAAAGTTAATTCGCTTTTAAAATGTCTTGTAAGACCAATTTCTTTACAAAAAAATTATAAAATAAATATTTTACAAAAAAATATTAAATTAAATTTATAAAGTAAATGTTTTATAAAATCAAATAAATTTTCCACAATAAAACATATGATCTTTCTAGTAGTACAAGTGAAATAATTTAACAAGAGATATTAAATATTAAACTTTGCATTAAACAAAATGGCGCAAAAATGCAGCAACTTCCAACAAAATAAAAAGAAAGATACTTTAATATATACAAAAAAGAAAATATAGGAGAACCAAAAGAAGTAAACAATAGTAATAACGATTTACCTTTTGCGCGCAACGCAGCTGCGTCCAGTAATTGCATTAGCAATATTGTCATAATAAACTAACTAATTAAGATATAATCAAACAACAAATATCATACTGCAATGAAAATTATGACACATAAAGATTAAACAAATAAAATCGAAAAAATAAATGAAAGAGAACTCGAATGGCGAACTTTTTCAAAGTGACACTTGCCATCGGAGTTCTAAAATGGATAAATTTTTTGTTGAGGGAGCAACTTAATAGTCAAATAATATTCCCTCTGTGGCCCGAATGTATCCAAAAATTGAAATAATACAGGAAAAAACCTTTCTTAAATAAGAAAAATTTTAACACCTTTAACACTTTAACGCCCCACCACACCGCCTTCTCTAGAGCTCTTGTGGCTCCTATCCGGGTTGGTATAGATGTAGGTGGACTTTATTGAGTTGCAAAAAAAAGAAAATCAGAAGAAGAATGACAAATGAAGAATTTACAAAGCTGGTGTTAACATAAAAAATTGACAACAAAATAAAGGAATATATACAATATATTGAATAACACGGTATGAATGAAAGAAAAATTATGAATGCAGATGATGACGAACAACATGAGGAAGCTTACATCAATGCACAGGTTTTGAGTAAGGTATTAGTATAAGTTGTGGAATACAAGGAATAAGAAGATTACTATTAAAGATTTATTAGAAAGGAAGGACTTAATATATTCAGTGTATTGAATGCAGGCTAAGCTAGAGTTATTGTACAAAGGCAGGTGAGTACTTATTCCAGTCGCATTATATTTTCATAGTCCATTATGAATTTAATCATGTTTATTATTCTTTTTCTTTAATTCAGATTCTCCAGGACTCTTTGATACCACAGACTTTGCAGTGAAGTAGAAGGTTTCCTAATATGCCAAGAGAGAGTCAATGGGCAAGATGTCGCATGGTGGATGGGATCGCCGACTTCTCCGCAGGCACAAGAAACTTTACCCGATAAATGGAAACGGTTGAGCAATCCAACTTTCCTGAACTCCTGACTATATTCATGAATAAATGATCTGAAAAAATTCCCAACGCTATTCAAAACAGGACTGATAGTTCTCTTCCAAAAAACATTAAAAGAAAAGAATAGTATAAACTCTTACAGACCTATCTCCCTCCTAGGAGTCTAGGAAAATTACTAGAAAAACTGCTACTCCAATGAGTCAACTTCACTATAAATAAACAAAATGTGCTCCATCCCCACCAGTTTGGTTTCAGAGAAGGCAAATCAATCAACCACGCTCTGCTCTCCGAAAGTTGTTGGATGTCATCGAAAATGCCAAGAAACGAGAACACTACGTCATAGTTATTTCACTAGACATCCAAGGAGCGTTTGATAACTTAAAATACGAAATAATAATAAAAGAATTAAGAAAACTCTACACGAAATCCAACATTTCAGAAACACTAAAAGATATCCTATCGAATCGCAAAGCGGCAATCCAAACTAGTGATGGACCAGCGGTGTGGAAATAAACGCAAGGTTGCCCACAAGGATCTTGCACACATCCCCTCTTTTCTGGAATATTGCCGCAGATGAAATATCGAAAACAGATTGGCCTAAGGAAATTCATTTACAGGCATTCGCCGACGATTTCGCCTTTGAAATCAGTGGGAGAACTTGCCGGGAAATGGGACAGCACACAAGTTTTGCCCTCGAAATTTTCAACAATTGGACTGACAAAAATCAATTTAATATATCAATAGAACACAATATTTATTAATAGGTAAACTGTCCAGGCGTCCAGTCGTCAAATGGAACCCCAACCAATAAAAAGGAAAACATCTTTAAAATACCTGGGAGTTATCTTAGATGAAAAATTAAATTGGATTTCACACATTCAAGAGCAAGGAACTAAAGCAGTCAGCCAATACCAACAACACTGCCGTATAGCAGGATCAAGATGGAGGCTAAAAAAATACAAAAGGATACTCTACCAAACTGTTACAGAGAGGATGCTCCTACATGGGGCTAGTGCATCTGTTTCTCCCAGATTGAAAAAAAAACTGTCTTCAATACAGACGATCTTCCTCCTTTACATTACCGGCTCTTACTGAACCACTCCAACGGCAGCTCTGCAATAAGAAAAACTTCAGAAAGTGTTTTTTAACAAATCCAATAGAAAAAAGAAGATAAAAATAACATTACCTTCTGCCAAATATACCAGTAAACAACGGCAAGGGAGCATATCAGAAACAAAGGATTTTAAATCTAGAAGCTAGCAAATCTAGCTCCATCAATTGAGAGAAATTCGAATTAAATTAACAGATATTTAGAATGTATTCAATCCTTTTTTAGTTAAGTTATTATAGTTAAAGAAATTACTTGGGTAGCCATTTTCTTTAAAATCATTTTTTTAAATTATCAAAATCTGTGACAAAAGTTGAATGGTTATTGCAAATATTTGTTATTCTATTAATTTGAGAATAAATAGTGTTTTTTAATATTTTAATGTAAAGATTAGTTTGAAAGTCACAGAAAAGACTTTAATTTCAAGGCTATTGCACTTTGTGACTTTCAAGCCAATCTTAACATTAAAATGTTAAAAAACACTATTTATTCTCAAATTCATAGAATAAAAAATATTGGCAATAACCATTCAACTTTTGTCACAGCTATAGGGAAAGTTTGCCAAATTTGGACCACCCCAACATTTTTTTTTATCTGTAATAATAAAGAAATAGTTTTAATAAAAACAAGTAGAGTAATTTTTGCAGCTTATTTGTCTTCAAAACAATGTAATTAACTTCTTATAAAATACACATTAAAGTAGAAAAACAAATATTTAAAAAATTATGTCATCGTTCCAATTTAGGATACTGGTTCTTTAAATTGGACCACCAATTTCTTTAAGCATGATTAAAGAAAAAATATTTTTGATTGTCAAATTCACACTGGCTCACAATGTATGAACCCAAGTATGATACATCGCACGCTTTATCATTTCATCTTCTACTTCATTTCCTCACATATGAAACAAAACTACGTAAACTTAGTTTTTTTTTGGTTGAAGCAACATTTAGTGTCTCTTATGATTTTTTCCTTTTCTCCTGTTTTTGCTTTGTCTACTTGCACTTCCAATTTATGAGGACGACCAGTAGTGATAACTGCCTTACACCTCGAATTCAAAATAATAGCCCTATTGATTTAAACAGTCTAATTTAGACAAATGTTTGTGGTCCAATCTAAACAAATTTAACAAAAACAAAAACCTCTTCTGACTTGATCTTTAAACTATTTGAATAAAATTGATAGGGAATTGTAGCAAACAAATTTCCTGTCTGAGGATATAATATTTATAGCTACTTACTTTAAAACAGCCCATTGCTACTTTTGTAAAAATATTTAATTAATGATATCTAATTCTAAACACTTGTTCTCTAACTATAAACATACAGTACTTTCACTTGAAAATGATTTTGCCACATTTACATCGTTATAACACAATTTGCCTCTTTTACGGCCCAAGTATTTAACAGGGTTGAATTTATGATTTTGGTCCTTATTAAGCCATTTTCCTCCATATGTGATAAACCTTTCACCATACTCAAAATTTCTTTTTGATTTATAATTGATTTTAATTCCGTTCCTCTTAATGCTTTATTTTAAACCAAGTGTCTCAAACTCGAGGCCCACATCTAAGAAACTGCGGCCTATTATCTAAGAATATTTTTAATTAAAATTTCACCGCTTGAATTTTAAAATTCCAAATTTTACATAGTTATTAATGAAGAACAATATTATTTGCCAATTACCGATTACCATTTCTTTTACATCAGCTCACTATGTCTTCCATCAATAATATTGAATATTTTAAGAGCCGGTAATAAAACAATACCAACCACGCCATTAGTATTCTATTGCTTTTCAAGAATGAAAAGTATTTTCTTAGAAACGTATATAGAATCAGTGCCTAACCATATGTAAACAAAGGCAATTGAGATCCAATGCTGTTCTGATTTGAAGGCAAAATTCAATGAAATTGGAATGATTGAATTTTACAAATGTTTACCAGTCAGCTTTGGAAACACTCAAAAATTGACATATAAAATTAATTCCATATTAGAAGTACTTATCTGCAGGAGCAACTTTTTTACTTTCTAGTATACAAGGAGAAAGTATTGCAATCGTCAAAAAATTTGAACTCGAAATTTTGACGAATCTCCACGTTTTACATCTCCATCAGTGAGAAAAACACAATTTTGGAATTATGTCTGTTTGTGTGTCTGTGAACGCGATAACTCGAAAACTATTAACCCTTTCCGGTGCAAGGCATTAATTTTTTTTTAAATATGATGAAAACCCTCATGAATGGGTTTAGTTTATTGTCTAGGCATAGAATTTCCAAAAAAAAATTAACTTACCTCATTCCGAGGAAGGTCGTCCCCTTTTGGGGACACCCCCTCATATGAGGACCCCATTGGATACAGCAACTTTGATACGCTCAAAAATATTGTTGAATCTTACATAAAATCATAAATTGAAAGTTCAAGAATATTAGAGGAAAATTGTCGAGTGAATTTGCTAAAATTGTAAACGTCAAGAACTCAAAAAATTCCTATCTCTGAGTCAAGAAATTTAGGCATTTTAAATCTCTAATATTTCCGATTTGGAAAGGAAATGTCATTGTGCTGCCATCTGTATTCTAAAAGGAGTACTGTCAGCTGCCTTTTCGTGCAATTTTCCGGGTTTAAAATTGTAATGGGATTTTTTTAGAAAATTTTAAAGTTGGTGTCCTTTTTTGCCACCACAACGCCGGAAAGGGTTAAAGCTATGGGAATGAAATTTGGTATGTGATCTTTAAACATATATAGTAGGTTGTTATCAAATTTTGGACAAAACGCGTGAACGGCAAGTCTGTCTGTCCGTGTCCATGTGAACACGATAGCTCAAACATTTAAACAGCTAAATGTATAAAATGTAATACACAGTCTTATCATCAGGGATGTAGGTTTGTATCAAATTTTGGACCAAATCCGTCAAAGCGTTGACTGTCTGTTGGTCTGTATAATCGCATGCTTCTGAACACCATAATTTCTAAGTGTAACGACTTAGATAATTGAAATTGATTATATGGGCTTCTAACCCTAATTGTAGATCTGTGTTCAATTTTCGCTTCAATCGGTTAAAAAGTTCAATTTGCATATTCTATTTCCTTTATCTTACCATGAAGCAAAGCCATATGACTTAATGGCGCGGGCTTCTTTATTTTACTTCCGCCTTTTGCCTTGCTGTCCGAGGTTAAACCCACTGTGTGCTATTCGCCTTATTTTTGTTATTTGTCCCCACCTATGTTAGGGACGCTTGGCGCGTTTTACTGACGTTTTACTTATTTTTCTCTACAAGCATTAGGAAGTATGCGAAAAAGTTTAGGGGAAAGCACTCCCTCTGGTTTTTGCTTACGATCGGAAATAAGTCTTCTGCTTGATCCAGAAATACGAACATTCACTTTTTATCAGTTTTGATATAATTCAATGCGGATAAGATATCCCTCGAAGTAGGAAAGTTGGCAACAGAGAGGAGATGCCAAATGTCAGGAAGAAAACAATAAATTTACTGTTTCCTTTTTTTTATATCGTGTTTTGAACTAAACCTACGTTCTTCTCTTTCCTTTCTCGGTCCGCATAAACCTAGACCTTGTTTATTTGGTCTATGTTTGCATTTCAGTTCTACATCCTTTGTTTAAACAGAATAGCAGCGCGTAGTCAAAATAATACAAGTTCAGTAGCTTCTCCTTGTTTCTGTTGTTTCTTCTTAAAGAATCACTTAGTCGTAGATCTTCAGGACAAGACATTTATTAACATACTAGAAAATCACCCGTCATGGTATGACGAGTGAAAATTACCTCTTCATTTGAGAGATTTCTCGTCAAATTTGACGTGCTTAAATAGATATATATGCGAGAGAAATGTTTAACATTGATTGAAAACAAATAAAATAAACATATGTTTTCTGACAGGAAATCTTTTTCTATTTACATATTATTTACATATTTCTTTATTCAAAAAACCTCTTGGTAAACAACATTCCATGTGAAGTATTTTTCGTTGTTTAACAATTTTGTTATAACTCAATAACTATGAAATTCTCAGCTTGTCAAACATAAAAAAGTTAAAATTTCAAAGGAATTCTTTTTCGAAATTTTAGTCAAAACAAAGCACTTCTCTGCTTGTCAAACGTTGCCAAAAATATTATCAAATTATATCATCACGATAGCAATAAATAATAATCAGATGCATCGTGGCGTTCAAACTATATCACGCGCATGATATACCACTGACGTAATTTACTACTTTCTATTAAAAAACGGAAATTAATTTGAAATATGTGATTAATATAATTTAAAATTTCTCGCAACTATTGATCATAGAGAGATAAATTTTGTATCAATCGATAGCAAATTTTATTTCACTATTTTAGAGCAATTAAATTTGAAATTAGAACGACAATTCATCTTTTAAATTTAAAATTACTGAAATTTAGATTATCTAACAATGAAATAATGCTGTTTAGCGTCTCGCAGTGCTATGAAGCGAATTTTATTGTTGGTGACGTCAGAGCGTTACCGAGAGACAGATCTGGACTATTATATTAGTAATAGAAGAATACGAAAAGAAACACGAATGTAAGCACACAGCATTATATAACTACGCACACAGCAAGAATCATAGCTAAAGTGACGATATGTCCCGTTTTGAACGGGGCCGTTCCGTTTCTAGGTGGCCAGTCCCATTGTCCAAAAGCATAGCCTCGGGACTCCGAAATGTCCCGTTTTTAGGAGCAGAGCAACTCACGGTTAACGAGTACAATAAAGGGAGCGAAAAATACAATAAATAAATAAATAAAATAAAATAAAATAAATAAGACGGTAGTCGTCATAAAAGTCGTCTCAAACATATGCAAGTCAGTCAGAAACCTACAAGCTCGCAATTATATATAACTACATTACACCGCAAAAAGTGATAGAATGGAACACAGAATCTGTTGAACCGAAAGTTATCTGTGAAATTGTTGAATGACTTTCAGAAAAATAAATTGAATCGTACTTTCGTATACTGAGCGAACACATTTTACGTTTGCCCAGCACTAATGCACCCATAGAAAGGGTCTTTTCTCTTACTAATAAGCAAGGGATGAACAAAAAAATCTTAATTTGCAGTTTTTAAAGTAATGTTAATTATCAAAATAAATTTTAAATATCTCTACTAAGAATTTCATTCTTATTTGAAATCAACACAAAATCAACAAATTTGGTCTTCAGAAAAACAAATAAATTATTTCTCATATTTTTTTCATTAATAAATAAAAAGTTAAGAAATATGTTTTTCTTGAATACACATACTATTACTTTAAAAATTAGTAGGTGTCCCGTTTTGAGGACTTGAATCATGGCTCATGGTTAACGACTCAAAGAAGGAATGAATTAGGAAGAAGCAGGAAGCGCTGAGTTACACAGATATTCATGCGCGTAAAAAATAGTTCGCTCGTCTGAACCCAACAGTTTCAACTGGCCTTCAGTCTACAAAGAAGAGGCGAATGCTTTCAGTCGCGTATACCATTGAGGCATTTCCCGAACCCTCAAAAAATTTACTTTTTTTATTTTTTATTTTAACTTTTAATGTGAAAAAATCTGTTAGACAGTTGTAAATCTTTCGGCCAGTACCTGGACCTATGGCTTACATGTACGAGTGAAAGAATGATTTTATTTAAGGTGGTATTATAATTGTGAACAATAATAGAGAAACATCCTCAAAAAGCTTAGGCAAAAGTCTTGACTTAAATCTTAAACTTTTCGTCTATTGCACGAACATATGCATGTCAACTGATTTCACATTTTTCATATAGAAAGTTTTTAAAATATTTATCACTTTATCGCGAAATATTTACTGACACTTTTGAGTCATAAGTGATTTAAAGAAGAAAAGTGTAAGCATTCATTATTTAAAATTTTCTATTTGAGCCTGAAGAAAATACTTGTTTTGATAAATGGTGTTTGCCTAAGAAATTAGAAAACTTACCATTATTCCTTTTTCTGTTTGGAGACTGCCAAAAATAGAATGGAAGTACATTGGGGTATGAAAGAAAAAGCTGAATGCGAAGATGGTGATAAAATATAGCGTTCTACGTTATATTTCCACTAATTAATTCTTCACGACAATATTTCTTAATTATTCTTTATCATTTAAATTATTAAAAAAAGCCATTAAAAAACTTTATTGCAAAAAATGTGAATAAGAAACTCTTCCGCTAAATTTAATAGTCCTTCCTTTTTTCTTCAACATTTTCGTGTTTGGAAGGAGATGAATGAATCCGTAACTTTTTTCTTACTGCTGGTTTTCTTTTGCTCTAAGATTTCTTTTTCTCATTGCCATTAAAATTTCTGACCTATCCGCCATTTCCCATTCCTATCCGCCAGATCCCATTGCCATTTCTTTTTCTCAGGACCATTAAAATTAACGCATAGGCATGAAAGATTTCTCAGAATATGTATTATTAATCTTTGAGAACATATATTTAAACGTAATTTTTAAAAATATGTATTTAAGCAAAATATGCAATAATGAAATGAAAAACACAGGGTGGTTCAAAACTCATGGTATTCATATTAGAAGGTGATAGAACCCAACTAGAGAAACACAAATCACCATACAATGTACTCAACCAGTGAAAAGATAGATGACGCTTTCCAGCAATCTGTCCGATATAATAGTTACTATTAGCCCATTAATAATTACTCCCCACTAGAGTAATTTTTTCATGTATTTGAACCGGCGAGTAATAAGCTGTAAGGAATGTGAAAATGTTTGATAGTGAAGGGATTGCAACTGATGACAGCTTTCCAACGTGATATCACGAGCTTATTTTAAAAAGCGATCGCGATGATGTGATTGAAATTAACATTTCACCAAATAACTTCTTGAAATTGCAGCAGTGGAAAAACTTTCAGTACAAAAGTCGATCATTATGATCAGGCAATAATTCGTCCCGAGTAAACTGTCTTTCTATCCTCAATCTTAAGAGAATTATGGTGAAAGGAAAATTTCAATCCTCTCCTTCATTTCCACCCCCTTTAAATTCGACCGCCCGTTTACGAACACGGCCAAAATGTTCACTCTCCTACAACATATTATTTGCTTCGAATCTAGTGAAAACTACTCTTATCGTGCTCACAAGATAACATGGGATGGATTGCTGAGAAAAGAAGTTTTCCTGGAACTTGCCATTCGTTTTTTCATCAGAGTATTCTGTTCACTTTTGACGTGAAAACGTATTTCCGCTCGTTACAGTGATAGTCGGTCGAACTTTTTTGTGTGACAAAATACCCTCAGATTTGAATCGCTAATAACTACGAGACTAATAATGCGAAAAGAATGGTTGACCACACAACGGATAGATCATATCTGTAAGAGTTTGTCGCATAGTATTTGTTTTGCATGTTACGTCATCGTACCAGTGTAGGCGCATGCGCGTGATTGTTATGAATTAGCTTTATGTAAGGTTATAAATAAGTGTAGTGTGGAAACGCGTTTAGCTAGGAGGTTGATTCTGGTGTCATTTTAAAGAACTTGAGGAGTATTATTAGGAACCAAAATGACCATAAAAATATTTAACAGAATATAAGAAAAAATCGGTATTGAATTGAAAATTTCAAACTCCGCATTTTTTTTTATTATAACATGCAGAGATTTCTTTTGAATTTTACGAAACTTCCAAAATACTTGACAATACGTAAAAGAAACATTCTATTAAAATTCTAATTCAAAAATTTGAATATTAAGGGAAATTTGAGCATTTGTAGTAAATAATGTAGTTCTATATACTGTCAACAAATGGCGCCATCAAAAGCTACTGTAAGTAAAACATAAGAAAGGCGCAGTTCAGGTCCGCGGCATAGATTTTTCGTGAAAACGTCGGGATAAAATCATAAAACAAGTATTTCGTATTAATATGTAATTTAATTAACAATTTTTTTAATACAATATTTACACGGAGCAGTATAATGGTTACAAAATAGTTAAATCACAAGCTACCACAGACCCTTGCTACATACGATAAACTTGTGAGTTATCTATTCTGTAACAATTATACTACTCTGTGTATATATTGTATTAATTAGATTGATAATTAAATTACATATTAATAAGAAACACTTATTTTATGATTTTATCTCCACGTTTACACTAAAAATCTACGGCGCGGACCCGAACTGCGCCTTTCTTATGTTTTGATGCGTGATTATTATTACATTGCGATGTTCGCACCCAAATAATTTCGAATTATTCGTAAAACACATTTTTAACAGCAGTTTCTTCAGGAAAATACTTTATCATTGTTAAGGCATAAAAAAGTAACTAAAAAGAAGGAGTGTTTCAACTGATTTTTCAAAAATTTCAAATTTATACTCTCAAATATCAGTTTACTTATAATTCCCTTCGATTGCTTCTATTTATCATTAAAAACATGATGCGGCTTTTGAAATATGACTGGTGGTGTTCGCGTCACCAAAAAAATTCATTACCTGTAACATAGCATGAAAACTTTATGCTTAGCATGGATACTTTTTCTCTTTCATCAACTCTATTCTCGAGTGGTTTTATTTCATTTTTGAATTTATATTAATGATGCTTTAAAACCTAGAATAAAAATTTGAAAATTTTTACAGAATTTCGTAAATACATAGATTTTATAGTTTAGTTAAAATATGGCGTCACTAATTTTTAACCAGAGGAATATCAAAACGACGGGTTTCTGCCTGAGAAATCTTATGACCTTGGAGTTCTAATTATTGTAATGCACACGATTAATAAAGTAAAAACTTTGCGTGAGAGCTAACTTTCAGTAAATACGCATTTTCTTTGACCTTGTTTAGTTATGTTCAGACGACTTTTGCTTTCTCTTCTACAAAGTGCACATAGGGAAGGTACATCGTCAAAACTCTGGACCGCATAATTTTCGTGAACTTCAACAGTTTAGACTTGCTTGAGTCCAAACCAGAATATTACAAATTCTTTCTTCGACTGTTGACAGGTTAGTCAGCCGATTCCATCATAGATCTACCAGGAATTTTGTCCTGGTGAACATTAAATCTGCCGTGGTTTACCCAGCGTCCTCGTATTGGCATGGTGGGGAAATTTGGAAAGTGCCATCCCGAAAGTAATCCTCGTTATCTGTACATGGTTCAAAACAATGAAGTCCGCCTCAAGATACCCCTCGTGTAGATTCTACAAGGAACGTTAATCTAGTATAAAACTAAACTAAATTCATTTGAGAATACTTCAATGTTTAGAAATTAACTTATAGATATTCGATATACCATTGTACAACCTTATCATACAATTTAGTTCTAATCTCTGTTCCTATCGTGATGAGTTTCTTCAGCATCCTTCTACTTGTAAGTGTCAATTTTAATACCAATTTAAAAAATTCTACAGCAAATATTTAGAAGAAAAGTGCCCTTATTCACTGATAAATCGTTCTAGATGAGAATCTAGTTATGACTATCGATTTTAAAGACAGTATAATCGGCAAGGAATTTCATTAAAATTTATATGATCTCTAAATACACGTTCCTTAAAATAAACCGATTAACGATCCAAATAAGCATCGTAATCGAACCTCAATTCGCCCTCCAGTCGAAATAATCAGCCCTTTGGGAAATCTATACATTCCTACCAATTGTTTAAATTGATAGGAATGTGTACAAACATGCATTTAATTGCTTCAATGCTTGGATTAAAATACAAAGCCTCTCTGACGGTATCTTTACATTTACGAATTTTAATGAATAGGATTAATAACAATTTCTATTTAAAATCCGTATTTTCCTATTTAAACGCTAAAAATAATTACGATCTTTTCAGAAAATTTCTACCACAACTTCTTGCTGTACTTGCAGTTGGTATTTTGTTATAGAAATTAACAAGTTAAGTATTTAACAATTTTTAAAAACAAATCTTGCTGGTGTACTAAAAATTAGATTTTTTATTTTAATTATTTCCTACTTTTTAGTCATTAATTTATATTTCATTAATATAAATATTATGGAATCATGCTATCATTTTTTGTGAAATGCAGTATTAGGTATTGCCACTAGTGTGTAACCAAAATTTAATTAATATTATTAACTGGAACTTATGTTCTGAAAATATTAAAATAATAAATTTTAATCGAGAATACATAAGTGCACAAAATTTCAAAACTCTAGCACATTAAAATGTGAGTGAAAATTAGATAATTAAATTCCATCTTTACGAACATGAAACAGAACAGAACGCCGTCTCTTACCCCCGTACCCGTGACCAAACCGGTCACTGAACGGTTTAGTGGGAAAGACATGGGAATTTACATTATGTACAGCACAGGCATTTTCACTCTTACACTATTAGTTCGTAATAGTCTTCTTTTTTTTTTAGATGTTGTTTTACCTTTCTTTTTTTAAGAGGGGGGAGGGATGTCCGGTCATTTGGAGATTGTTCGTTCAGCTCGCTGGAAAGTTGAAGGCTAGGGAGGCAGGAAAATATCTCTGTTTTCGCTTATGAATTTGACAATGCTACGAATTTTATGCCTGGATACGAGGTTCTTGGCCACTCTTTTCAGCCATTCTTGTTCGAAGTTTGGCGCTGGCTTCCTCATATGCCAAGACACTGTGTAAATACACTCCGTGGCATAGTGAAGTGCCGTGACAATTCCACCACAACTGCAAAAATCGCTGTCAGACAGGTGAAACCTTTTGAGGTAGGCAGGGAAAGGCCATGTTGAGAGACGAATAACATCCTCTCCAGTTAGCGGAACGGAGACTAACTGAGGGCATAATGTTATAGATTTTCCTGCCTGTATCGCCATTCTTCCATGAGGTTTGCCACTCCTCAAGCATGCTCTTCCGGAGGAGGTCTTTTATGTGCGGTTTAGGAAGCTTAGTAAGTGAGTAGGGTTGTTCATGTTGCGTTGCGTCTTTTGCCAGTTGGTCTGCTCTCTCATTGCCTATATTGCCTGCATGCGCTTTAACCCACGAGACTTTGATTCTTGGATTTCAAACAAGTGAATTGAAATAAAAGTGTATAAAAAGACAATGCATATGTTTATAATTCTTTGTTTAATGATGAGAGAGAAAGTTTTATTATGTGAAGATACAGAAAGTTTTATTAAGCGAAGATACACAGAAATTTTAATTAAGAGAAGATACAATAAAAGGTATTTTCTGTTTTATTTTAATTACGTTTAGAATAATTCGTTCCTTTAAGAAACAAAAAGTAATGAAAAAATTAAGAATTTCCTTTCTTTTTCTGTAAACATTTTCACTAAAGGAAAGAAACTTTCACTTATTAAAACTTTTTAAACGTCCTCACTTTTAACAGTTTTACTGTATCAAAGTGCAGTTTATATTATGACGTTAAAAGAGTCTAAACTTGGTCAATCATAAGCTTGTGAGGCCATGGTCGCCTAGTGATAAGGTGTCGATTCCAGGCTCGAAACCCGATTCAACTGAAGATCTGCCTTGTATAGGGCCTATTGTAAGCTAAATCATATGTAGTGGCCAAACGTCCACCAGGTGGTGTAGTGCGGAAGCTTAGAGAAGGGTTAATGGCGTCCTCATTTGACCGTGGCTCGAAATCACAAATCCGTCCCAAAATAGCCCTCGAGTTGCTTCAAAACGGAAAGTTAATGTATAACTAAACTTTGGAAAGTTTGCAACTTCCTTAGATTTTTTAAAGTTATATTGAATCTGATATGAGTGAACGCTGACCATTGTCAAGGGCTATCGTTTACATGCACGTGATCATTAACAAGAACAATTAAAACAGTTCAGTTAGCTGCTGGAAATTACCTATTGGGCCATGATTAGTGTAGTTGCCCTATGTATTAAGAAAGTGTCAAATGTCTCCTTAATGTACTTTTCATTCCACACACACAGCATACCGACACGACATACTTTTCATTCCATACATATACCAACGTTACATACTTTTCATTCCACACTTAAACCTAGGCGAAACACTTCAACATATACGAACGCGACAGACTTTTCATTTCTTACCTTACCGTACTAACGCGAAACGCTTTTCATTCCACACATAACATTCTCAGACAGCTTGTATTCCGAACATCATTCTACGACACAGCTTTCATTTCCCATATCTAATTTCTTTGCGACAAAAATTTCATTTCGCATACCTAATTTCACTACGACAAAAATTTTATTTCTCGCTACACTATTCTTATCCTATACGTATCCACTAAGATACATACCACTGCGACACACTGTTTTCTTTCCCTGATGCACCACTCCACAACATTCATTCCAACACGATACGTTTCTCATTCCACACATTTCATTCCAACACGACACGTTCCTCATTCCACACATTTCATTGTAACACGACACGTTTCTTATTCCACACACATCATACCAGCATGACCAATTTTTATTCCCACGAGCATCAATCTGCATCACAGCTTTCATTTTACATGCCAAACTCC